>JAEMOT010002573.1:186782-211999 GCA_019297695.1 Apostasia ramifera | reverse complement strand
GGGAGAGGGGGGGGGGGGGGGGGGGGGGGCACCGAGCTAGAGATAGAAAGAGGAAGCAGGGATAGAATTAGAAGGCGCGATGGCACCCGCAATGAATACGGTGGGGATAACATCATAAAAAGTGACAGCACGATCCTTGAAGTGATGATGGTGGACCCACCAGTCTCCTCCGACCCGAACCAGCATGTCGCCCGAGATAGCCAGCATGCCTCCCCATTTCAAGGAATCCCTCTACTCCCCCCATTTTACACTAATAATTAATTATTAGTTAAATCAGTTTGAAATTATCATAAAACTTAATTAATTATTAGTTAAATCAATTTGAAATTATCATAAACTTAATTAATTATTAATTAAATCAGTTTGAAATTACCATAAACTTAATTTCTTAAAAATTTTCAAGAAGAAGAAGTTTGACGCTTATTTACACGAAAAATTCTCATATTAAAAAAAGCACTAGAGGGATGAGTGAAGAAAATTTGATTACTTGAGAAAAAAAAAAGAGAAAAGATTAGTGCATTGCACTGATCTCACTAAGCCAATTTCTTACCATATATTTAATTTAATAAAATAAAATAATTAAGGTTGACATAGAATTATTATTCTAAAAAGAATGAAATGATAATTTGTTTGTTTACTTTAATGAAATAAAATATAAAATAAAATATAAAATAAAATATGAAATAAAAAATAAATAAAAAAAATATTAAAATACTCATAAATATAATTTAATAAAATTTTATATTATTTATTATTATTACATTTAATTTTACATAAATAATTTGATAAATATAACTTATAAATATCTATGTACATATAATATATATAATAATGCATATATATATATATATATATATATTTATATATGCATTTGTATATATATATATATGTATATGTGTATAAATATGAGTAATTTTAGAATAATAATTTTAGCATACAATAAATAGTTATTTTTTAAATGAAAAAAAAGAATGATTATTTTATAAAATATAAAATAGAAATTTCTATAGAATAGTTATTTCACCTAAATAAATATATCTTTGAACATAGTTAAATATCAACTTCTTATTCAATTTTTTTTATATAATACTTCTTATTACTATGGAAAATTACTCATGAAAATTTTATTTGACCAAATTGGCAAAACTTCTTTTATTTAGATCCAATAAACTAAGCTAATTCAATCTAAAATAAGAAAGATAGCACTAAATTAATAAACAACAATAAATTAACTTTAAACTACTAAATATGTATTTACTTAGATAAAATAATTATTTTATTTTACTCTTATTTTTTATGGAATAATTATTCTCTTATTTACGTTGATAGAATAACTATTCTATAGAAATCTCTAATTTATATTTCATAAAATAGTCATTCCTCTTTTTTACCTAAAGAAAATAGCTATTCATTAGCTATTTTTTATAGATTAAAAATATTATTCTAAAATTATACTTATTCACACACATACATGTATTTACGTACATATATAATTATATATATATATATATACATATACGTACGTATTATTATATGATAATTTCATTCCGTTAAAGTGAACTAACTGTAAGTATTTGTTATCAGCTAAAGTAAGTCACCAAATTAACTCAACATAGTAAATTATGGGATGCATGATTACCAAAAAAAGTCTATAATTAATATCGACATAGATTATAAAATTTCAAAGTATAATAGTCGAGATTTTATGCACTTAATGGAGCCCGTTAAGGTGAGTTCCAATTTTCCTAAATACTAAAATCAGAGGTCGAACCAATCTACATCTCAATTTAAGCCATTTTGAAAACTAAATTCAATCTAGGTGGAGTTAAAATTTAATTGAATTGATCAATTATGTTCGATTTAGAATTAGATCGCACTTCTTCAGATATTCTAATGAAATATTGATCAGTTGACATGAATTTGATTAGGCTTATTATATTCATGACTTTTAAAAATATATTTGTTTTTAAATTTGATTCATAAGTCAACTGAGCATTGATTTTAAACTAATAATCAAATTCGATTCATATTAAATTTGCAAACTAACGGTCGATCTAATTAATTTTTTATTAAAAAATAAATAATTAAAGTTTATATATGACTATATGGTATCTCCACTAGGAGAAATTATTATATCTGAATGAAGCATCATCCGGATGTCAATTAGAGACAACCACGTGTACCTGGACCTACCTGTATTGCACACGTGGCGGTTTCTGATTGGTATCCGGATGATACTTCATTCGAATGCAATAATTTCTCCTCCACTAGAGCCTACCAGCCGAGTTTATCTAAAAATGAGCTTGCATGTATATATATATATATAACACCAACATCAATAATAAAGTTCTATAAAAAAAGTTAATAATAAAATTAATCTATAAATAATTCATCAACCACAGGGTTATATATATTATCGAGAAATAAAAAAAAAACAGATGAAAAGATAATTAAGTACTTGCATAAATAAGTAATCTGATTAAAAAGTAGAGATTTTTACGTTAATAACACTAACATCTCACTTTATTTATATTTGACACTATATTTCTGTTACCTCGTGATCTGCAAAGCGGCATCTGGAGCATACACGTGGAGAGCAGCCCCAGTGATCAGACGAACGGCCAAAGCGAAAGGCGGATAATCCCCATGAAGGCGAAAAACATCAAGACGAAGAGTCTTCAAGTCGAAGAGTTTTCAAGTCTTTTGTACCGGTACGGACTGCTCGAGAGGACGCAGAATGGCCCCCTGTGCATCATTAAAAGATGTATGGTCTACGGCAGGCGCCGTACATCCGTACCAGTGTGGCCGGCGGCCTATAGGATAGGAGGACAGCCCTTGAAGCTCCTTAGGCCATCCCACACGTCAGAGTTATAAAAATTCGGACTATAAATTGTAACACAGCAGAGGATCGAGGGGCTTTTTTCTCTTTTTTTGGGCTCTTGATCTATTTTCAAACCCTTCTAATTACCTTTGTAATACAGTTCTTCGACTAGTGGAGCTCTCTTCAAAGTCGCCCAGAGAATCGCACCGTGATTTTTCATCCAACCGATTTCCACGTCTAAAAATATTATCTATTTTTGTTATCAACAATTTCTTAAAGATTTTAACCGAATACTTTATATTTTTAAATATTATATGAAATGCATCACATTTATTAAAATAATAACTAACACAACCTTATTTTTACCATGCATTTTTAAACATTATACAGACACCTTTTATTTTTGTAATATTAAAAAGTAAGGTGTGCTTATTGTAATGTTTAAGAAATAAATATAATTAATATGTATATAAAATCAAATAAAGTATTATATATGTAAATTTTTTCTAAAAAATATGATACTAATGATAATTTTAATCTAGTCCTCCCATCGAGATTATAATTATTTTTTTATGAAAATGCAATTTTCATTTCGTTAAATCTAAGCAAATAGATGAAATCTATTTGTTAACGTCTGATGGAAAAATATAGGATAAGACTTTGACCATTTTGAATTTTCCTCGATGGCGGGCATGACGTGTTAGTGCATAAGCATCTTCGTTTCCTTCTTTCTGAATGTGTTGGACAGATGAGATTTGAAACTTTGAAATATTCTTTGATGTTCACGATTGTGAGGACCGTTAAAGATAAGTTCTTCTCCGAGTTATTAATAATTTATATAATTTCATGTCCATCCCCCTCTAAGATAATGTTGATAGCCCAAATTTCACTTGCCAACTCAATCGTTACAATCGTTGCAAATATTTTTACATGTAATGGCTCTACAAGTAAATCTGCACCTACGTTGGCTCAATAGGGACCTCACTTTACCTTCGAAGTCACGAATCTCCACTCCAATGCCAACACAATCCAATCAAGGTTTGGAGAGTCAGAAACTACTACTGTACTGATTTCGATTTTAGCTTGGCTGGCCTCCTCATTGGTTGCCTTGAATTTAACCACATATACCGTGCAGTGCAGGAGATTTACTTTTATACTTGGTTAGGATGGAATTTCGATTATTCTAAAAGCGCGGAATATCATGAAAATAATTTCTTTGGATAATTTCTTACTAATAAATTCTGTTATCAAGTCAAGCATATTGCTGCTAGGTAGTATGATGTATCATCTCGATAAGTCTTCTTCTTGCCAAACTTTTTGCTCAAAAGAGCACTCTTTAAATATGTGGCTATTCAACTTCTATTTTATATGGCGTAACACTGCTAGTTTGAAAATAATAGCTCTTTTTGATAGATTTTAAAGATCAGCTAAGAATTCTTTGCAATATTTTTAAGCAAAAGAGAACTCATTACCCTCAATTTTTAATTATATATATTATTTGTAGAACATAAATAAATAAAATATTTATATGTTTTTTTATTGGAAGTAATTAACAATATGTTAATACTTATATTCATTAAGCATCACAATAAATTGAATATAATTATCATTATTGAGTAACAAGCACCTTACTAAAAACTCCAATTCTTTTATATTAACAAAAAAACTCTTAAAAGTTTACCTAAAAAAAAAGTCTAATATTTTCATACTCATTGGCTCGAAACTAATTTCAACTTAGGTATTTGAATTTTCCTTTATTTGATTAAATGTTTTTGAAAATAAATACCAGTAACCTTTATTTTTTTTTCAAATTATTTAATATATTAGAGTATTAAGTCAATTGAATTATTAAGTTTTAAAAAGGATATAGAGATTCTTATTATAAATTTTTATTTATGGTTTGCACATATAATTGAAATACTTTAAAAAAAATAATTATGCTGCACAATATATGCACATAATTGTAAATAAAAATTTCTATCAAAACTTTGAAAAAATATTTTTGCCTCGCATATCACAAAAAATTATTATACAAAATTTATCTCAAAATGATGATTAAGTACATTTTATCTTACAGATGAAAAAAACTTATATTAAAATTCATGTGAACATAATAGTATCATGTATCAATTAGTTATCAAGATTTAAATAAATATGTTCACAAATGTAATAATTTGTTACAATTTGCCCACTTATTAAGTATAGAAATACATGTTTAATCTCATCTGATAAACTTAGTAAATAAAAAACTGTGATCTGCTATTTTTTTATTTTTTTTTTGAAAAAAAAAAGTTATTCAAAATTCCACTCATGACTATTTCATGCTCAACATATCTAAGAACCCAAATATTTTTAAAATTAAAATCAATAAATTTTATTTTTAAGTCCAAAGTTGAACGTCAACCAAAATCTCAGCATGTTATACTTTATCAACAACGAAAGATGTTTAATTGAGCTTTTGTATATTCTAAATGTAGGGTCTTTGTGATAATTTTTTTTAGTAATTTCTTTTACAAAGAGATTTTTTTCACATAAAATTATTTATGTAATTATAAGGAGGTATTTGATTTTTTGTTATTTTAGTATTTTATCATATAATTTAAATATTATCTTTTGAATGATAATTTTATAATTTTTTAAAAATTATTTATATATTATATTAAATTAAATAATTATTTTTCTAAATAATACTGAATTAAATACTTTCTTAAATAATTATGTTTTTCTTGTTATTTTATCAAATATTAATTTTTATGAAAATAATTGTGATGTGTGACTGAATTATGCCAAATAGAATCATAATTAAAAATTTAAATAATCAGAAATTAAAAATTTAAAAACTAGCAAAATAGATGCAATACTTTTAAGGAATAATTACCTACATACTATACTATTTAGTTTTATTTATACATTATCCATTCATTTTTAGTTAATTACGCTATGCACACTCAAAACATTATAAAATCTTACATACATATACTTGAGTTAAAACTGAGTCAAAATCTATTTGAAAAAAAAATATTTTATTAGTAAATTATTAAAATTATATTTTTACTTTAATAGTATATATTTTTTTTTCTTTCTCAATGCCACACTAAAGCGCTAGTTTGTTCTAAAATCAATTCAAATCGTGAATGTCTTCTTCTCTTGCCACCACCTAAACATCAAGGTTTTAAAATTTTTACTCAAAATATATTTAAATATTCTTAAAATAATATGATGAACGACTCAGATTTTTTATAACGTAACTATAGTTAGGTCATTGAAAAATTATGATTACTAATTATAATAGAAAAAAGTTAAAATATATGTATGTAAGATTTTATAATATTTTAAGTATGCATAGTGTAATTAACTAAGAACGAATGAGTAATACGTAAATTATATTAAATGATATGACATGTAGGTAATTATTTCTGCTTTTAATTAGATCATACAGAATAGAAGAAAATATTATGTGACTAAAAATAGTAAAAAAATTCAAATATCTCGGAATAATGATTTTTCTTTAGTGGGTGAATTTTTCGTTGGACAATATAATAATCTATTCTATAAAATATTATTCAAAAATTTAATATTTTTTTAAACAAAATAATATTACTCAAAGAAGAGATGTGGAGGGGGCCCCGGAGGGGCTGGCGGCCGATGGGGTTGAGCGCGCACACGCAAAGGCGGCTGCGACGGCGGGGGGATCTACGGTCTACGGTCTACGCGCTACGCGCGATGGCGTGCGCCGTGCGCACTTGCGGCGTGAGCTGGGGAGGAGAGCTGCGCTGATCGCCGCACGCCGCACGCCGCACGCCGCACGCGGGCAGCGCTCGCCATTTCGCGCCGCGCCTACGGGTGTGGCCTCGGCGTCCGTACGGGCGGCGATCGCATCGCCGCTGGAACACGTTAGCGCTGATCGGCATGCGGAATCGCATCGTACGGCTGCTAGCACTCCGCAGTGCAAGATTTAGATTGTGAACTTATTTTATCTATTTCTTTATTATTTTCTGAGAATGTGTTATTTCATTTGAATAATAATTTTTTTATTCTAAATTTGCTGAAAATCGATTAATATAAAATTGCTTGGAGATGAATTATAAAATGTAATAAACCAAATAACATAATTAAAAATAATTATTTTAAGAATGAATTACAGTCAGATTCTTGAACTTAAAGTATAATAATATTCAAATATACATTTTTCAAAATTTTATATTTAAGGTTTTTTCTAAATTTTTTTATTATTAAATTTTTGAAATTATAATTATGCCTCGTTTGATTTGAGGCAATTTTTTTTTACCTAACATAAATTTTAATTATAAAAATTAATTTTATTTTATAACCAACACAAATACGAATATTAGAATTGAAAGAATTTCATATTTTATATACTTTCTAATATTAAAATAAATTTATTTCTCATTAAATTTAAAAAATAAAATATTTTTTTTTTTTTATTCGAAAAAAAAATTCGAACCAAATGAAGCTTAATACTCTTCCCTCTCTTCACCACCAACTCAAAAATAGATGAAGAGAATAACTGAATATTATTCTGAATTCCGAATAATATTATTCAGTTGTATATTAATAATAAAAGTTCAAAAAAAAATTTGATATTTAAATTTTGAAAATTAGAAATTTAAATATTAAAATTTTAAAAATATACAACTGAATATAATTATATTTTAAATTCAGAATTTAATTATAATTTAGCTTTATTTTGATGATCAGTGTATTAAATAATGGCTCTCTCTCTCTCTCAATTAATTAATTTATAATTCTGAATTCCGAATAATCTTTATGTCAATTTAATGGAAAAAGGCTCATTTTCAATCTGCCTACTTACTTTTTTAATTTTATCATTAAAAAGCTTTAAAAATTTAAGTATTTTTTTTAAAACATAGTTAGATGAGTTTGATTCAATATTATCAAAAAAAAATAATTATTCAATTTTAATAATAATTTTTATATAATTTTTTTAAAAAATAATAAAATTATTAATTAAAAAATAACATTTATATATTATAAAAATTTCATATAAAAATTGACATCAAAATATTATAATATATAAATAATATAATAAAATATTAAGATAATATCTAATTAAATACTGAAAACAATCGTCTAACTAAAATCAAATCAACTCTAAATCAATCGGGTTTAATGCACACTCGAAACATTATAAAATCTTACATACATATATTTTAACTTATTTTTATTATAACGAGTAATCATAATTTTTCAATAACCGAACTCTAGTTAGATTACAAAAAATCCGAGCCGTTCATTATATTATTTTAAGGATATTTAAATATATTTTGAGTGAAAATCCCAAACCTTAATGTTTAGGTGGCGGCAAAGGAAGGAGACATCCGCGACGTGAATTGATTTTAGGATAAATCAATGCTTTAGTGTAGTATTGAGGAAGAGAAAAATATGTACCATTAAGAATAAAAATATAATTTTAATGATTTACTAACAGAATATTTTTTTTCCAATAGATTTTGATTAAGTTTTAACTCAAATGTGTGTATGTAAGATTTTATAATGTTTTGAGTGTGCATAGCGTAATTAACTAAAAATAAATGAGTAAGGCATAAATAAAATTAAATTGTGTGGCATGTAGGTAATTATTCTTATTTTAAAATATAATTAATTTACAATATTTCCTTAATCTCAAGAACTCATATACAATCTATCCTAAATTTTAATTCAACAAATTAACATTACATCATTTTCATTTTTACTCGAGATTATTATTATTATTGTTATTTCCATAATTGTGAATTGCAGGAAATCTGTGGTTCTGCTATCACAATTGAATATTTACAAAAATAACCCTTTGTGATTCAACATTTTACAGGAAAATCTTGCAGAATATCATAATTTTCGATCATGATTCCTTTGAGCTAATTTTCTTGTCTTTCTCTGTAACTGTCAGAGAACCTCAGAATTTACTTTCAAAGTGCTATACATAGAAGGTTGCATGCACATCATCATATACCCATCATTACACCTAAAGCCATCATATAAAATCATAACTCATCATTCAAAAGCCGTCCTCATGTACACCGAGCCATAATTGACATTCGATCCACTCGATCGCTAAAAGTCGATAGCTCGTCTCGAAAGCCTATCGAGCAGTCATTATCGAACACCGCTATTTTTGAATAAAATAGATCTTTAAATTACGTATATTCTGTATAAGTCATCAAACGCATTATTTGTGAATGCACAGTAATTTCTAATTATACAACAATAATAAAACAATCAAGCCTTAATCCCACTAGGTGGGGTCGGCTACATGAATCATTTGTTTCCATTGCGCTCTATCAATTACCAAATTCTTATCTAAGTTTAAGTAACTAAGATCACTTCTTATAGTTTCTTGTCATGTCTTCTTTTGTCTCCCTCTTCCTCTTTATACATGGGCAAAATCTAATAACTTAATTTTTCTAATTAGAGCTTCAATCGACCTACGATTTAGATATTCAAACCATCTAAGCCGACTTTCTCTAAGTTTATCCTCAATTGGTGCAATACCAATTTTCTTTCGGATATACTCATTTCTCATTCTATCCTTTCGTGTATATCCACACATCCACCTTAACATCCTCATTTTTGCAACATTTATTTTATTTGTATGTTTCCTCTTTGTAAGTCAGCATTCAGCACCATATATCATCGCTGGTCTTACTACAGTTTTATAAAATTTACCCTTGATTCTAAATGAGATTTTTCTATCGCACAACACACCAGAAGTATTTCTCCATTTTACCCATCTTGCTTGAATCCTGCTAATAACGTCATTATCTATTTCGCCATTATTTTGTATAAACAGTAATATCTAATTATTAAAAAATTAAAATATAGGCGTTTAGTGAATACGATGTTTTAAAAATTAACTCACGGTTTAGTATATCAATCGTTAAACTCAAACTAATTGAAGTCGTTATCATGGATCCACAGTGCCATGCATGCAACAGTATCCAAGTATACATATGAACATGTTGAATGTATACATCATCATCATCATGATCATGGATGCCATGCCATTTGTCATTATTAGCCCCATTCAGTACTACTCAGAGCACGCCTGTTGGGATTATTCATCAACGTGCACACTGTGATTTGAAAATTTTAAAAATTTTATAAAAAAAATAATAATAAATTGCATTTGGGTCCCTGGGTTAAAATGACATTTCAAATTAGTCCTACTTTTTTAAAAACTTTGATTTAATTCGGTCCCTGATGATACTGTAAAAGCCTCATTATTTGGTCCAAATAATTAAGATATAATTGTAAATTTTTACTATTATGCAGTAAAATTATTACCAATTATTATTTTTCTGATTTTTTAGAATATATTTTTGAAATGTTAATATTTATATTTTTTACTTTAAAATTTTTAAAGCAAAAAAACAAGAGATTTGAAAAATTAATTTTTAAATTATTATTAAATTTAAAGAATGATGAGAATGGAGGAATATAATGTCCCTTTAAAATATGTGTATAATTTAAACTAGTCAAACTAATCAAATCTCATGTTTTTTCATCGAGGAAAGCTTGCAAAAAATACGATATTCTAAAACAATGGATAAAAAAATATAACACTTTTACAATCTAAAAAACCAAAATTGATTTTTTTTTTTTTAAATTAGGACAAATTTACAATGCCCTTACATAGGCTTGCACAATAAAGGCTCTGTTTGGTAATAAAAAAAAAAGAAGATTTAGTTAAAATTTTTAGTCATTTTTGAAAAATGTGTATGATATTAAATAAAGTAAGTTAGTTATATTAAAAATTATATAGGATGTGAAATAAAATTGATTAATTTATTGAGAATTGTATTGGATATGAAATAAAATAATTATTTAATATTAGAATTTGTGTGAGATGAGATATAAAATAATTTTTTAAGTTTTTTTAAAATAAATTTAAAATTTTGATCATGGCTAATTTTAGCCATAATTTTTAGCCCATTGCCAAACAGGGCCAAAAAGTTAAAATATTGTCAATATAAACAAGTTATACTTTGCTTCAACGTGGATAAATCGACCTATATAAATAGCAACAAAAAACAATTGATATGTATTCAGCTAATCATACGACTTGTAAAAATTAAGAAGGGAGTGTCAAAACAAATTGATGATAAGATTCAAGTTGAACTCAGTTATGACATGTATAGCCTACATGTTATTAGCTTAAAGTAACGAAGCCCATTCATAAAGGGGTCAAAAATGTCGACTCTGCGAGACCATTCAAGTTGATTAATTAATTAGTTCGGCATTTTTTTGTAAAAATATCAAAACTTTAGAAATGATAGTATTTTGTTTATGTTGAATAGTTAGATTGTCACGTCTATCTGATTTATAACTCAAATTCATATAAGATATTTCCCTATTCAAAAACATGTCTTAGGTTTTGATGCAGTTTTTGACTCCCAATTATATATATAAATATTTATATATATCGAAATAATGTCTATATATGAAACTGATAATTTTCTCATTTAAAGTTTCATAATGATTCTATATTAGGGATGCCAATTCTTTTTCACGAGTTAGGTTTGGTTTTAACCTAAAATTAAATCGATATATATATATATATATATATGTAACATTCCGTGATCTCATTGTAGAGGAATTGTCCGCTTTAGCTTTAAAAAAATTTCATGACTTGAGCACTTCTCAGGAGATCACCACCCATCCCAGTGCTACTCAAGCTCAAGCACGCTCAACTATGGAGTTTTTCATCACTAGCCTGACGGTTCTATCCCAAAAGGGGCCTCTACCATTTGAAATCACGTTATCTACTTATACAGCTCAGGATTTCCTTCCGTTTCTGATGTGGGACGATTCATTCTTGTGCCCCTCTCACCACTCATTATTCGGCCTAGAAGCCTGCCAGGAGCCGCACTTTACCTCAGTGATTCTTTTCTCTTAGGACATCACCCGACGATCACTCTTCGACCACGCTTCCGCCTGGTTCGTCCTCGAACCACATCGTATTGCGGGAGGTCGGCTCTGATACTATATATGTTAACTACCATTTGAGATCACGTTATCTACTTATACAACTCAGGATCTCCCTCCTTCTCTGATGTGGGACGATTCATTCCTGTGTCCCCCTTACCACTCATTATTCGGCCTAGAAGCCTGCCAGATGCCACACTTTATCTCAGTGATTCTTTTCTCTTAGGACATCACCCGACGATCACTCCCCGCCCTTTTCGGCCACAGGCGTCACAATATAGAACCTATCAACCTAAACACTATCCTAAACATTAGTAGTAGTATATAACCCAACCCAAAATTTTCACATTTGGGTTGGGTTATAAGGTCTAATTCAATCTAGATGCTCTTAATTATTTTATTTGTTGAAGAATGATTTGAGAATAATTTAAGTTTTTATGAGATAAAAAATATTTTGATATTATAATATAAAATAAATTTATTTTTATTATTGACAACAGCATTGATATAAAATAAAATTTTATTTTATTTTAATATATATATATATGTGAAACAAAGTTAAAATTTAAAATTTAAATTAATATATATTTAGAATGTAGAATAACATTTTAATATTTAAATTTATAAATGATATGAAATAAATATAGAATATTAAAAAAGAAATTATTTAGAGAATTTTGGGCCGGACCAATAAAACAAGGATTTCTATAATTAAATGAATATTTAGTGGAGGCCCAAGAATGGCCCAATAACTATTATCCATTTATCCTGCTGTGCCCAAAGTTTCAAATATGAATAGGAGAAATTCCATCTAAAATAAAGTCTGACTTATTTATTCTCAATTTAAGCTTGGTGTGACCAAAAATTGATTTGATTTTCAATTAAATTTTAAATAATATTTTATTTAATATTATTTTCATATTATGTCGTGTATTTTAAAAAATTAATTATTTAATTTGATGATATATATAAATAATTTTTTAAAAAATTATAAAATTATCATATAAAAAATAATATTTATATATCAAAATATTTAAATAATATGATATAATGTTCCCAAAATAAAAATAATATATCTTACTCATATAACATAATTATTTGTTAATTTTATGAATAAAATGTTATTAGCAATAATTAGAATGTGTAACGGATAGATTAATGTGTATGATTAACTCATACTTAAACTAATTGAAGAATATTTAATTTTTTTAACATAATCCTCAATCCATTTGAGAATTAAGGATGATTTGATAACGGTTCGAGCGCGAAATTGATTTAAGCATGATTAAATCAACTTATAAATTAACAAATTGAGCTTGAGCAGTGTCCGACTTGAGTTTAAATTGAATCATTCTCACTCCCATTCTTAACTAGCACTTCTATTTTGTAGAAATAAGAAATTTATGTGATGACGAGAAAAAAGGCACAATAATAACTTATTCTAGTTCTAGTGTAAAATTTCAATGGCGCATCGTGCGTTCATAATAATAATTCAATTAAATAATTGCATGTAACCACATAATAATAATTCAATTAAATAATTGCATGTAATCACAATTTAGTTTACTCACTCTTAGGCCCTGTTTGGTGCGAGGACCAAATCATGACCAAAATGATACTAATTTAAAAATAATAATAATAATAATAATAATAATAATAATAAATAAATTTTTTAATCATTCTACACAAATTCTAATATAAAAAAATTTTATTTTACTTCACATTCTCAATAATTTTCAATAAACATATATACTTTATTTCACATCCTAGATCAAAATATTCGAATCGAATATTTTGATTTAGGATGTAAAATAAAGTTAAATTTTTTATTGAATATTATTAAGTATGTGAAGTAAAATAATATTTTTTTATATTAAAATTTGTGTAGAATGATTAAAAAAATTTATTTATTATTATTATTATTTTTTTTAAATTAGTATCATTTTGGTCCTGATTTAGTTCTCACGCCAAACAGGGCCTTAAGCATATTAAGTAAAAATTTTAGGAATAATTACCTACATGTCACACAATTTAGTTTTATTTATGCCTTACCCTTCCATTCTTAGTTAATTACGCTATGCACACTTAAGACATTACAAAATCTTACATACACACATTTGAGTTAAAACTTAATTAAAATCTATTTGAAAAAAAATATTTTATTAGTAAATCATTAAAATTATATTTTTACTCTTAATGATACATATTTTTCTCTTCTTTAATACTACACTAAAGCGCTGTTTTGTCCTAAAATCAATTCATGTCGCGGATGTCTCCTTCCTTTGCCGCCACCTAAACATTAAGGTTTTAAAATTTTCACTCAAAATATATTTAAATATTCTTAAAATAATATGATGAACGGCTAAGATTTTTTGTAATCTAACTATAGTTAGGTTATTGAAAAAATTATGATTACTTATTATAATAAAAATAAGTTAAAATATGTATATGTAGAATTTTATAATGTTTTGAGTGTGCATAGCGTAATTAACTAAAAATGAATAAGTAATGCATAAATAAAGATAAATGATGTGGTATATAGGTAATTATCCCATAATTTTAATTAATAATCAGTTTTGAATTGTTATTAAAAGTCATTAATTTATTTCATTATACCTTCAAATATAATCAAAAACAGCCGAGTGATAGCCCACAGGCACATTAATTTGTCGTTTGCTACAAGCTGGGTCAGGCTGCGGTTTTTAATGTTTCGATTTCGGGATCATTGACTTAAAAAAATTGAATTAAAAATATTTTAAAGATAGCTTACACAGGAGTTCTTGAGTTTAGAGTTTAATAACGTGAGGTTTCTTTTTTTTTTTTTTAATTATAATATCAAAATTTTTGAATTTTAATAAATTATGAAATAAGTTTTTTTTTTAATTATTTTTTTAATATTAAAATTTTTAAAATTACTATTATATCTTCCTCCTTCTTCCTCTTCCTTCTCCCGATCCGTGTGCGCATGCTAGGCCGAGCGATAGCTGCGCTCGTCGAGCAAGGCCGTGAGCACAGCTGCAGCTAGCAGCCTTCGCTTGCGTGGAAGCCGCGCGGCCTCATGCGCGCACGCAGATCTGGAGGAGAGAGTAGGAGGGATATAATAATAATTTTAAAGTTGATAATTGATTAAAATTCAAGGATTCTCATGTTATGATTTTGAAAATATTGATCTATGCATTATTAAGCTCTAAGCTCAAGGACCCAAATATAATTTACCTAATTTTTAATTAAAATTAAATTTGATTAAAAAAAATGGTAAGAATTTTATTAGATCTCAATAAAATTAGAGTTAACTCATTTATTATAAATTTAAGATCAATTCGAACTAAAATTGATTTGATTTTTAATTAATTTTGTAACCTTTATCAAAATTTTAGTCATAAATATTTTTATTATTCAATTAATTTTAATTATATTATTTATCTTAACCTTATAATTAGAAATAAAAAACAAAATTTATTGTTATAAAATTTGAACAAAAATTATGTTAAATGTAATTACTTATTAAATTATTAAAAAATTTAATATATTAAATTAAATTATATATATAATTTTTTTTAAATTTTTTATTGATCTAATTTCAAATTGATTTGATCTCTTCTTATGTGGGCTTTAAGTTAGATTAATAAAAATCTTGAATTACAGCTATGATTTGTTAATTGACTTTTTTAAATAAAATTGATCTCAATTTATCTAAAAATTTAAGTCAGTCAAGCAGACAGTTTTTAGTTAAAGCAAAAAAAATGGAATGAGAGAATTTTGTATAAACATCAAAAATTCTTATTAATTATTTATTTTGTTTGATAAAAATTCTATGAAAATCAGCAGCTTTAATTAATTTGAAAAGCTTGAGTATTTATTGTTGTTTAGATATTATCTTTTAATAATAATTTTATAATTTTTTTATAAAATTATTTACATATATTATCAACTTAAATAATTATTTTTAAAATAATATATTATACAATCAAAATAATATTGAATTAAAATGCTTTTAAAAAAAATTTAAATTATATCATATAATTATGAGCATAATATTTAAAAAAATATTCTATTTATATTATATTAATACATAATTTTAATGGTGATGGTGCTGTGGGAATGTGGGACTCCACATCACTGTTCAACTTATATTGAGAACATGATTAACACAAAGGACAATTGATTTTTTGTCTTCATATTATAAATATTTTAGTGTAATTTAAAGGATATCCTTAATCTAATAATCCACTTATTAATGAGACTATGAATTTTATCAAAACAATAATAACAATTTATTCAAAAAAAAAATCAATAATAATAATAATAATGAGAGTGAGATAAAGTACATTTAATCGAACAGGTAATTCCTTATTATACAGAATATTATATTAGACATTAAAGTATTTAACATAACTTCACCTTATGATTGTCATAAGCCTAGCAACTAGCTGGATATTTAGGCCCTGTTTGAAACGAGAACTAAATCAGGATCAAATCAAGACCAAAATGATACTAATTTAAAAAATAACAATAATAATAATAAGTAATAATTTTTTAATTATTCTACCCAAATTCTAATATAAAAAAAATATTATTTTACTTCACATACTCAATAAATTTTAATTAAAAATTAATTTTATTTTACATCCTAGATCAAAATACTCGATTCGAATATTTTAGTCTAGGATGTGAAATAAAGTATATATTTTTATTAAAAATTATTGAGTATGTGAATTAAAATAATATTTTTTTATATTAAAATTTATGTAGAATGATTAAAATTTTTTATTTATTATTATTATTATTGTTTTTTAAATTAGTATTACTTTGCTCCTGATTTGGTCCTCGCGCCAAACAGGACTTTAGTATTGAAATTATTCACCTCTTCAATTCAATTAGATTAGGTAGAAGGATATCAGAGCTCTGAAGTTTGACTCTAATGATAAATCTCTTCAAGATACTCCGAGTGGTGGCTCTCAATGTCACTACTATATATATATATATATATATATATCTATTTCTTGATGCAATTCTCTAGCTGTAATTTTTTTAATTATTTTTAATTTATTAAGACTTAATTAATTAGCTTCTTTGGGAATACAGAGAAATAGACTTCTAATATCTTTGATTCATGTACAATAAATTTCAATCTATTTGAAAAGATGTGTTCACTGATTTTCTATGTTTGTTTAAATTTGTTTGATTATTATGTTAAAAAAAAATCAGTTTGATTAGTCAACTTTTTGACTTTTTCCTCATAAGGTGAGGGAGATGTCCAACAAATTTCAATCTCTTACATGATAGATAACTGATAGCATAGCCAAATTATTACTGAAAATTATATATGAAATCATTATCTTCCCACATAAAATATTTGGGAAAACAAAATTTAAGTGAAGAAAAGCAATATATGTGCTTATTTTTTATTCTAACAATTTTTTTTTAAAGATAAAACCACTATAATAAACTAATGGCCGGCACGCTCTGAATAGGGTTGATGAAGAGCTAAATTTGAACGAGTTTGCTTCAACTCAAATTTAAAGATTTCAAGTTTGATTTGAGTTAATAAAAATATAGTCATATTTTATTCTATAGAATAATATTATATATTCTTGCTAATTTTTAATATTTAAATACATATTTTTTATTTTAAAATAGTAATTTATTGATTAAATTTAATGAAATATGTAAAGAAATGACACACATAAAAAAAATAGTTAAAGTGACTGGGATGAAATTGCCTCAAGGCCTTGAATGAAATTACTTTTTTTTTTTAGTAAGATTTTCCTTTGGTTTTGGGTAGACAAGATTAGGGGTTTTTTGTTCTTCACGCAGCTCGAATGAAATTTTCGCGACTTTTTCAAAAATAAAAAAAAGTGAAGATTTGATTTTCGGCAAGCCCTACAAGAAAAAAAATTCCAAAGGGCAAAACTAAAGAAACCAAAAATGTATCTAAGTGGTTATAGGAAGACAAGATTCCCCAGGGTTCACTTGAGTCGCTCCACATGTTTGACTAAAAAACTCCGACGTAGTGCTCTGGAGCAGGAAAGTGAGGGAGAGATAAAATTTTACAAAATTATAAATGTTTTTTTTATAATAAACACAACATTTTTTAAAAAAGAAAACTATCAATTTGAAGTTTTTACGTAATAATTATAATTTTTAAGGATTTATATTATTACAAAATGTTCAAATTAGGCCTTACCACGAAATTTTTAAAACTATGGATCAAAATATAATTAAACATAATTATAAAAAAATGTCAATAATTTATCCCTTTTATTTTCTTTGAAGAAATTAATATTTTCTTTTTTTATATAAGAAGTTAATATTTACAGTTCCGTAGAAATTATACATCTAGGGTGTGTTTGTTTGTAAGGTTAAATTTAAGAAGGTTAAAATTAAATTTGGATAAGGATATTTTTTTATTGAAAGTTGTGAATGATGTGAAATAAAATTAGTTATTATATTGAGATATGTGAGGGATGTGATATAAAATTAGTTATTATGTTGGAATATGTGAGGGATGTGATATAAGTTAGTTATTATTTTAGTAATATGTGTAGGATGTGAAATAAATTTAATTTTTAATATTAAATTTTATGTGTGATGTGATATACCTGGTTAAAATTAAATCAGGTTAATTTTAAACTTCTAGGCAAACAGGGCCCTATTAATAATTTCCTCGATAGCTTCATGTATAATTGAAAATGATAAAATTGGAAGTAGGCATCCAAATAAAGGCTGGCACGATTCTTGTTAAATTAAAATAAACAAATATTAACATAATAATTTAATTTTCTATATTGATGTATAACAATAATTTTTTTTTTTTAGCAGGCCATTTCTTGTTTTTTTCTTTATTCATTTGCGTGAATATTCCCCATTAACAGTATATACCACAGAATATTTTTTTTAAAAAAAAAGAACGTTCAAAAAATGAGAAAAAAATTCAAAAGAACTAAACTTATTCACAAATGTCGTGAAGCTTCTCTTAGTCGAGTCAAATGGGAGCTAGAGAGTTTCGAGTTCCACACTAATGCACAATTCCCACTTGAGGTGGGGAATTATTGTGTTTGAGGCAAAAAAAAAAAAGCAAAATAAATTAATAAAATAAAATTATTCATAAATATCATTATGCAAATATAATAAACTCTAAAAAGCATTGTAAATATATAATTTTTTCTTGATAATTTTTTTGTAGGTTCCTAAGGTTTAGAATTTTTGTACATATTTCTGAATCATTTACACATAGGTACCTAATTAGATTAAGATTTTATTATCATGTTTTCTTAATTCAAAGTAACTACAACATTGAAATTCCTAATTTATTCTTCAGTTCTCACATAATGAACTTAATTATGAAAAATTGATAACTGCATTTTTTTTGAACTTTAATAAAAAGTGATATACATTTCCATCACAAACTTAATTGTTTCAATTAATTTTGGTCGAAAATTGAAGGACTGCAGTAAAAAAACATTAATCTTAGAGACTTCCGTGTTAAATTATTGAAAATCTAATCTATAAACAAGTCTCTTAAGCAATTTAACTTAATTTTTTAAAATAATAAAAAGTGTCATAGATTATTTATGGATTAATCTTAATTTATTGAATAACCTAATTTAATCCATTAAATTGATACAATGAATTAATATTGAAAAATTTATATTTGTTATTCTTTAAGAATTTCTTTTTACATGTACGCTTTTAAGTTTAATATTTATAGACGATATTCCAAATAAAATTTTGAGTGAGAGTATTAATTGTAAATTTATATTTAAAATATCTAAATATTGAATTTGGGAAAAAGGTTTAGATGTAAATTTTTCATTAATATTTTAGATTGTAATTAATTAATTAATTAATTAATTGATGAGTACTTATTGGAACTGTTGACTTATTATTATATGTGCAAATTCAACGTCTAATATTTCATAAATGAGAACATGATTCATGCTGATAATTTCATGATTGCGAAAATTTAATAGCAATTGATTTTTTATATAATTTGTAATTAATGATACATTAATCATCAATCTTTCTCATACCTCTATACGTTTTCTGCCGCGTCGCCTGAGATCTGGCTCTGCGGCAGCGATCTCCTCTCCTTGCCGGCGAACCACCGCACCGTCCGGCGAGCAATAGGCAGCCAAAGCTGCCTCATCCTATCCTCCTTCCCGCCGTGGCTCCCCGGCGGCCTATACCTCGCCACCGCCGTGATATCAGACATGCACCTGCTCGCCGGCGATATCAAAGCCCTCACGTCGCCGTCAGCGTAATCAGCCGAACAGTCCTCCGCCGGCGAGTGCATCCGAATCGCTTTGCTCTCCAATCTCCTCTTCATCTCCATTTCTTCCCTTATCTTCGACACCTCGGCGGCGGCTCCGGCAGGAGGGAGTCCATCGAAGCGAGATGAGAGCCTCCTGCTGGATGCCACGCGCAGCATCTCGGAGTCGAGGCACATCAGGTCGGCGGAGTTGAAGTCGCTCCACCTGCTCCGGAGCACTACGTCGGAGACGATGATCCGGTGCTTGAGGTTATGCAGAGCCGTCGGCTTCCCATAGTCGCCGGACAGAAACTAGAGATATAAAAATTAATTATTCTTAAAAAAGACTTATAAAGTTAACATTTTTAAGTTAATTCATAATTAATTAAAAATTTAACATAGTTCGAAATTAAGATCTTAAGTTCAGACTCAATCTAACAAGTACTGTATTAATTGATTTATTAAAAACATTATTCAAAAAAGTAAATATTTGTGAGTTATGAATGTTTTAATTACGATTTAAAATGATTTCAGAAACCTGAGAAGTTTTCTTCAATTTGGGCTGAATCTCCGATGAGGAGCCGCCTCCGCCGGCGTTCTCCCGCTCGATGTAGAGCTGGAGCTCTAGGTCGGCGGCATCGTCGACGGAAGCGGCAGCGGGGAGTCGGGTACTGGAGGGGTCGCGGAAGAGGCAGCGAGAGCTGGTGGAGAGCTTGAAGAAGGCGATGTCGTCGGCGTCGACTCGAGTGCGGCAGAGGGGGCAGGAGGAATGGGATTCGAGCCAGCGATCGACGCAGGCCATGTGGAAGGCGTGCTTGCAGCGGGGGAGGAGGCGGAGGATCTCGGCGTCGTCGAAGCGGGAGAGGCAGACGGCGCACTCGAGGCCCTGGCGAGTTCCCCTGAGGGCGGAGAATCGGAAGAAGGGGAGGGACTCGATGACAGCCTTGTCGACGCCGGAGATCCGGCCGGCTTCAGGGCCGCTGCCGCTCCCGCTGACGGGAAAAAAGTTGCGGTCGGTGACGGTGGCGGAGACGACGCTGGAGGCGTTGATGCGGCAGAACTTGGCGTACATGAGGAGGAGGAAGGTGAGGGTGAACATGACGGAGAAGATGCCGATCACCACCGCTATGCTCGGTTGGAAGGTCACCTGCACGTTGTTTTCCGGTGTCTGCGGCGCCGCCGGCGCCACCTCACCGGCGAGGACGAGGAAGAGGAAGTTCTGGGCGCCGCAGACACCGGCGAGGACGAGGAAGAGGAAGTTCTGGAGAGGAGGGGACGTCATGGCTGCCGCATGGTTATTCGAGCTCTCGAGTGTGGGGTTCGAGGGGAAATCAGGGGGGTTATGTCAGTGATGGCAATTTTGTTAATTTGCTAGAAAAAAAACTGAAATTTTATTCAATCTAAAATCAATTCAAATTTTTTTATACCTTGAAATTAATTAATTAAAAATAAAATAAATTTAACTCAAAATTAATAAAATATAAATATAAAACATACATATATATAACTTAATTTTATAAATATATTATAATCGTTTATATAAAAAAAATATATACAAACATGTAAATTATATATAAAATAAATTTAGGAAAAATTATGCCCAAATTTCTGAGTTTAGAGCTTAATATCACACACGTCCATAGTTTTTAAAATTTAACTTTCAGGTCCTTAGTCGCATAACTTGTGAAACAAACATATCGATTAGGTCCATCATTCACGGTAGATTTTATGTTTTCGTTAAATAAAATTCTGAAATTATTATTTATTAATTTTGGTTAATTTGCAAAGTACTAAAATACCCTTAAATCATTTATCTCTTTTATCTTTCAAAAACCCAGCAGAGCGATACGTGCGATGGAATTGCTCTTCCCGCGACCATATCCGCCGTGCCCTAAACCTCCTCTACTGAAGGCGATCTTCATTTAGTACCGCAGGAAGCACTGGACTCAATATCGTTGCAGCTGTGAACAATACATCATGGCTAGGGGTGTTAAAAATATCCGAAACTCAAAACTCGCTCGGAACTAGTTCAATTTTTGAATCGACTCGAAATCGGTTCGAAAATTTTGAATCGAATCATGAGCTAAGGATTTTGGCTCGAAGTTCATTTCGAGCCAATTTCGAGTTGGCCCTAGCTCACTCGAAACATGATTCGATTTGGCTCGAAATTATATGTATAGCATAAATAATATTGATATATTATATAAATATATACATAAATAAATTGTTATTTTATATAATTTAGTTAGTGGTTTAGTAGTAGAGTAGAGGAGATTTAAGATTTATTTTTCTCAAGGTCTAGGAATCAAATCCTCTTAAATATATAATATTTTTATATTTTATTTACAATTCTGAGTTGATTCGAATCATGATTCGAGCCGGCTCGAAATCGAGTCATTTCAAGCCGAGCTGGCTCGAATCATATCCCATTTCGATTTCGGACCGATTTCGAGCCGAGCAGAGCTCAAAATTTTCGATTTCGAGTTGAGTTCGACTCGCTCGAAATCGGCCCGATAACAGCCCTAATCATGGCCGAAGTTTTAGCAAGAAAACTAAATATTGTGGCCGATGGTACCCGCAGGAAGCACTGGATGACCTGTCGTCGTGGCTGTGCGAACCACATATCGTGGCCGATGGGTAAAGCTATGTTAAATATCGTGGCCGATGGTACCCGCAGGAAGCACTGGACCTATCATCGTGGCTGTGTGAACCAGAAATCATGACCGAAGTTTTAACAGCCGATGGTTTTTGAGGAAATGAAGGCTCGCCCGCAATTTCCATTGTGTTTTCGCAGGGATAAAATTGTCATTTCCTTTCCTTTTTAACGTCTGAGTAACGAAAAGACCTGTATGATAGAAATTATGCGATTAGGGACCTGAAAGTTAAATTTTTAAAAATATGGACCTACGTGATATTAAGCTCTAAATTCAGAAACTTGGGTGTAATTTATCCTTAAATTTATAATATTATATATTAATATACATGATATGTATGGTGATAATTTTATTGAAAGAATATTGCTAAATTTAATTCAAAATTAATAAAAATTTAGCCGCTAACTTAAATTTAATTCAACTCAAAACTTAAAAAAAAATTCAAGTTTTCGCTTACTTGAATATTGCCGCTCTAAGTTTCTCCTAAGGATAAGGTGGCCCATATATTCCCAAATTTAGAATTTTGATTTCTAGCTGAGTTTAATTGAGTTTATTCAATTTCAACTTAGTTTATAAGGTTGGAATTATTATTTATATATCACTTTCAGATGTGATATTTACTAGAAGTGTTAAGTTGATTGACTTAAATTTTCTAGATCGATTCATCTTGGCTATTATATTTGTTGATGCAAAAAATGCACCATCACAGAGAGAAATGAGACTGCAATTTTTACGTGAAAATTCGATTGTTCGGGGGAAAAATTACGACGTCGTCCAGGCAATTTAAATCTACTAATCAAATCTCCTCTTACAAAGCTTGATCTCTAAATGGAGACCGAATGAGTACAATAGGGGTACAAAGAGAGGGGCAGTTCAGCCCGAAGAGAGAGAGGAAGGAAGGATCCTTAGAGAGAGCAATCCCCCCTTATAATTTATAGCTTGGAGAGGATGAGACATAGTAGGTTTAGTCTACTACATCTGACACCTACTCTTGCAAAGGACGATTAGGGAGTGGGCTCCCATGCTGTCTTAAATACTGAGTTGACACAGTAGTACGGAGAGTACGATCTTATGATATCTCTTTGAGCTACTGTTCGACAAGGGGTTGCTGTTTGAGCTGCTGTTCGACAAGGGGCTGTTCTTGAGCATCTGTTCGGCAAGGGGTGTTAGAGAAGGTTCTAACAATATTATCACGATTTTTAAATTTTTTTAATCAAATTCTCCTATTGGAACCTAACTCGACTCAGATTAGATTATTTACCCTACCTAAACTTTGATTTTGCATCTTCTTAAACTAGTAAAATTTAAATTAATGTTACTTAAATAAGTAAATAATGAAAGATAATTAAACTAACGTCATTTTAATTATGATTTATAATAATCAATATTTATTTAATTTTTTTTGGTTATTACACGTATTTTAGTGAGGTTTTATTCTCAAATCAACTGGAGTACAATCAGATTTGAACCTAGTGTTTTTTTTTTTTAAATTCTATTTTTTAACATCCAAACCTGTTAATGGGTGAAAATAAAAATAAATATAAACAATAAGGGAGTTTAATATGTGCTATTATATTACTGTTTCAAAGATAATATATTTTTTTTGAAAAAAATAAAAAAAAATGATGTATTTTGATTATTGCCTCGGACCATCGCGCCATGTCATCCCTTAGGTGCTTAACAAAAGAGTGTCATATGCGCAATGATGAGAAAATACTGTTTCACGTTGTTGTCTTGCTATTTTTTAAATTTTTGTAAAACTTTTTTGTTATATAATATTTTTGCTTGTTTTATATATAAAGTAAAACAAAAGTGATACAAATTTAAAAATATTTATAAAAAATATAATTTTTGTGTAAATTTTTTGTACTTGTTTTTTACTTTGCATTCATTTTTTTACTTTATATATGTATGTAAATTAAGTAAAAAATATTATACAATAAAAATTATTGCAAAAAAATAAAAATAAAAATGCAAAATAACGAGAAAATGTATTTCAAAGAGAAAAAAACAGGAAATGGTATTTTCTTGTAGTTGTGAGCGTGCATGACATAGCACGCGAGGCCCGCATGCGTACACGGTGCTCTACTATTGCCTAAGAGATAACTAGACGCGATGACCTAAGTGATAGTTCAGTTAAATTTAATAGATATATCGATGTATTTTGGATTGAAATGTAAATTGCAGATTCTGGAACCTGTGCTGGGGGGGGGGGCTTTTCTTTGATGACGAAATCCTGACTTGACTTATTAATTATTGTGTAGGTTGATAACATTTCTGCTGCATTATCTCATTATCTGTAGTTGGTGTAAATTTAAGATTTTTACATACAGAATATGAAATTTATATAAAATTATGCATTTTATCATCAATTCATAAATATTACCATTATCACACTATATTCATTTAAATTTTACGCATTTCATATATTTCACATATTTCATATACTTTATAATATTATATGTAAATTAAAATACATAAATTTATTAATATTTAAATTCTAATATATATTTTTATTTTTTGCTGT
>JAEMOT010002573.1:149640-178332 GCA_019297695.1 Apostasia ramifera | reverse complement strand
ATATATATATATATATACTTAACTAATATGAAAAAGGAAAGAAAAAATAATTTGAGAAGTTTAATATGAATTAATTGCTAATAAAGGAGGTATTAAATGAAATGCAAGTCAACTAAAGCCTTTTATTCAACATTTTTATACTCTCACATAATTAAAATTTCTACTCCAAAGTCATCACAGCTTATGTATGCAGACTATTTATAACTTTGCAACACATGGCTTTCCAGTAGATAAATTAATTTTTATTTATAGTTAATAATAGTGATGCCAAATACCAATTATGACAAAAAAAAAAAATTCAAAGGTAAATTATATATAAAAATTAAGAATTTTTTAATAAAAATAACTAAGAATTTTTTACATACATACCATATAATCTATAAAATAATTGAATTAATTTAGAATAGATTAATAATTTTTAAAATTTTATATTTTGATTAAATTATTGTTATTGTGCTTTAATTACGAGTGAATTAACTTACTTCTAATGATAAAATAAATGGTAATTTTAATTATATATATAATTTCCTATAATAACAAACAACTTATATTATATATATATATATATATATATATATGTATGTATGTATATGGTACTTAATCATATAAATAATATGTTATGAGGAGCACATATGAAAGTGTTTATACTAACAATATCAATAGTACTAGTCTTAATTTGATTAATATGTAAAACATATATTTAATTAAAAAAATACCAATATTACGAATAAAATAAAAAAACAAAACGAAGAATAAATAAATTTTAAAGAGTTTCAAATCAAGATGGTAAGATTTTGGCAAGAAAAGACAAATTATTATGTCATAAATCACATGCATCCACTTGGTAACTTGAAGAACTACAACTCTCACCAAGCTTAAAAAATAAGCTAGAAAATTCAAAAATATAATAAATAATTACAGAAAGAACATAAAAAAAAAATTACGTTTGAACCCCTAAGTTATACTTCATAAAAAAAAAATCATTTAAAACATCCTCATTCTTCACTTAAAAATTATTCCATATGATTATTTCATATTTGGTTGTTCCTTAAATGCTTAAATATTTATATTTTCTAAAAAAAGATAATTTAAAGGTAAATATTAAAGGGATCACATGAAATAAACTTTGAGCATACTTAGAAAACATATTTTTTCTTATGTAGATCTACATGAAATATGAAATTTATTTTAGAAACTCAAGTATAATTAAATTAAAAAAATTGGCTAAAAACTAAGTAAGAATTCATAAAGAAGTCTATCTTTTAATTAATTAAATGATATAAACAATCAACAATATTAAATTAGGATAATTACCTATATGCCACATAATTTAGTTTTATTTATGCTTTACCCATTCATTCTTAGTTAATTACGTTATGTACACTCAAAGCATTATAAAATCTTACATACACACATTTTAACTTATTTCTATTATAATGAGTAATCATAATTTTTCAATAACCTAACTATAATTAAATTACAAAAAACCTGAGCCGTTCATCATATTATTTTAAGGATATTTAAATATATTTTGAGTGAAAATCCTAAAATTTTAATATTTAGGTGGCAGCAAAGGAAGAAGACATCCGCGATGTGCATTGATTTTAAGACAAATCAGCGCTTTAGTGTGGTATTAAAGAAGAGAAAAATATATACTATTAAGAGTAAAAATATAATTTTAATAATTTACTAATAGAATATTTTTTTTTTCAAATAGATTTTGATTAAGTTTTAACTCAAATGTGTGTATGTAAGATTTTGTAATATTTTGAGTGTGTATAGTGTAATTAATTAAGAATGGATGAGTAAAACATAAATAAAATTAAATTATGTGATATGTAAGTAATTATTCTTATTAAATTTCATGGGATAGCACACTATTTTAAATGGTTTAGAGAACCTCAATGCAATTATTTAGTAATTAAATAATCGATTATAGGGTTGATGACTTCATTCATTGATAGCACCGTTTATTATTTTTTAGTTAATAGTAGATGAGACGTGCTAGTGTGAGAAGATTGGCTTCCTGTGTTTGAAATTATGTTTTAAGGGAATGTTTATTTGACCGGATTAAATTAACTTAATTAATTTTAAATAAGTAATTCACTATTACATATAAAATTTAATATTAAAAAATAATTATCTTTCAAATCATATATATAATTTAAAATAAAAATTAATTTTATTTTACTTATATCCTACACACACGTATTAACATTATTATTTAATCTTTTTGCTTATTCGGTGTCCTTTTTCTTAGTCTTTAGATGATCTAACTAATATATTTTTAACATTATTTGGTTTATTTGGCCGTTAAAAATTAACCTGGCTTAATTTTAATCAGACATATTACATCACACATAAAATTTAATATTAAAAATTAACTTTATTTCATATCCTACGCACATTACTAAAATAATAACTAACTTATATCATATCCCACACATATCCCAACATAATGACTAATTTTATTTCACATCATTCATAATTTTCAATAAAAAAACTCCTCCACCTCTGCCTTCAAGAACTCGATATTTTGTGAAAGACTCACGGGTGAAGTAAAAATATAAGGCATATGGTTTTGAACCAATATGAAGGAAATCCAAATTAAGTTATTAACTATCATTTGGCATGAACAAATTTGTCCGGATACATGGAGAGTCTACCTAGTAGATCATCCGAATTCGAGTCGAGTTCAAGTGAGCTGATCCCATCTCAGTTTTAGCATTTCGAGTTTGATAAACGAGCTAAATGATCGACCTTGTGTGTAAACAAAAATACATTTCAAGTATTAAAATTGTTATAATAAGTAATGATATTGATATTTAAAAATGTCCATAAATATAAATAACTTAATCTAAAAAAAAAACTCTTTACAAGTAATTAAACATACATTAATTACTTTAAATATATTACATAAAACTATAATAATATACTTTAAAATTATGGATTTAAAAATATTGAGTCGAGTTAAAGTTGTGTCGTTCCTATTTTGAATGAGCCGACTTTGAGTCATAAGAAATTCGAATCAAGTGAGTTTCGAGCAAAATATACAGTCCTATAGATCCACAGAACTAGCCAAGTCATAAAAATACAAAAGAACAGGAGACAACTGAGAGCTAACAAGAATCGGAGATTGGCACACGAAATAAAACAGAAACAAGAACAAAGCATTCTGAACGGTTAACGTTATAAATTCAAGAATCGAACTTTTAATGAGATGCGCAATACTCGGCTTGTTCATTTTTGTTCTCAAATTTAACGATCAAACAAGTTCATGTTTTAATGAGATGCACGATACTCGGTTTGTTCATGTTTATTATTTAAATTTTATAATAAATGTATTTATTTTAAAAAAAATATGAAATTTTTTTGTGTTGTTTCTGTACAAAAAAAAATACTAGTTATACAAAAATAACAACAAAGTCTTACTTGAAGCAAATTGAGTTCAGGCGGAAATTCAACAAAAGTGACACATTTTATGCTGACCATCGACATTCGACTACAGAGTACTACCTCATGCATTTTCGAATCCTTCAGTTAGAATCAACAGAACATCAGTTCAGTGTTTAATGCTTCATCGACTATTTTCCACTGGTGCGAAGAGAAGAAGGACAACACTGTCTCCACATTACAGCAGGACTCGAACAGATCTTGCATTTCGTGCGGTGATCTTACTACTCGAATATAATGCCTACCAGCGTGCAAACTTGCAGTTGATCCGAACCGGCTCCGATTCCCAAAATGCTCAATGCCCAATCCTTGAGAAGTTTATCATATGCCCATGCCCAATTCGCCGTAGTTTGATAACATGATGACAACTTCTCTTTCATCAGAAGTTGATCAATCAGAAGAGAATTCAAGAAAACTACAGAAACCAAAGTGATATTGAACTACAGAGCAACACAATAACAGAAAACAATGCATAAGAAAAACCATGCAAAGCAGAAGAGAAAGTTTACGTCATTGAGCATGCAGTTTAGCTTGATCTTCTTTTGTTGATCTTCATATAAATGCCGAAATGACTTGGTGGACTCGAGAATCTCAGCCTCTATACAGGACTCTGGGCCTGAAACTAAACTGTAATTTCTGCTTTCGTAGTCGTGTTCAAAACTTCCAAATCAACTGAGCCTTCAAATTTTCTTGGATGAGAAAGCAAGGAAACCTTCTATAATGAATGCGGAAAAGACAGATTCATCCATCAATTCTTAAGAATGCTAGAATACTTCTGCATGACTAACTGAAAACTATACTCATTTTCAGATCCGATAAACGGTGCAAACTTTAAAGTTTAAACTTGATCGAACTAATTCAAAGGCAACAAGATGATTTACAGAAAAAGCTGCACCAAAACTCTCTGGAACTAATGCAACATAACAGGGCATAACATAAGGGAGTAGCCCCCTCAGGTACGTATATCAGAAAACTACATATATAATCACAAGGAAAATGTATCATTTTAAAGGTACACCTAAATAATCAAAAGATTAGATTAACCTCATTTATTTTGAGGCTTTTTTTTTAGCTCAACACAAATTTCAACTGTAAAAATCAACTTTATTACATATCTAACATAAATACAAATCTTACAATTAATTTTATTTCATATCTTATGTACTTTCTAATATTAAAATAAAGTTCTTTGATATTAAATTTAAAAAATAAATTAATTTTTTTTCTCTTGTTTAAAAAAAAGCTTAAACCAAACAAGGACTAATAGAGTAAAGTCTTAGTTGTAGGACCGTATAGGTGCAGTTAAGGGGGGAGGGATGAATAAATGTTAATTACTAAAATAAAAATTTAATTTCCTACAACTAAAATTATTACATCTGGATCTGCACCGACACATCTGGAGCGTACAAGTTGAGGCCTGTGTGGCATGGGCTCCAAGGGGAATTCGGCGACAGACGCAGGGCGAAAAGCCATCTCAGGACGAAAGGCCGTCGACGAATAACCTTTGACGAAGTACCCATGACGAACTGTTCACACACTCAAGTACAAGACCCCCATGTTGCTTTTAAGAAGTATGGTCTGTCTGTTCGATCCGTAAATTCCGTACAAGCAAGACCACAACATTCTGACCCAACAGTCATCATTAACGTAAAGCCAAAGACGGAGGCTATTCTTCTGAAGTAACTATCTAGGGACAAGCTTAGACTATAAAATCTTATTATAACAGGGAAAAGAGGGCCGGATCCATTGGACTCTCCCTTCTTCTTCTTTTTCTTTCTCCTCTACAGCCTAGCTATCTGTAAGGAAAACATTGCAATCAAGTGAAGTTTTTGAAAGCCGCCGACGGAATGACATCGTGGTTTTTCGCTTAGTCGTTTTCCACGTAAAAAGTCTATTCTTTGACTGTTGACTGATTTCAGCGTCAACAAAAATAGCACAATAAATCAAAACGCAAACACGTTAGTGATAGAGATTAACACAAGCAGAGGTAATGTCACATGTAGAAAAAGCAATGAAATAAATAGCAAAATGTAAGTGTAAGAAAGTAAATGACATAAGATAACACACCAAATGCCCCCTTATACACATTTGTCCATGCAAGCAAAAATTCTTCACATTAGTTTTAATATGAATAAAAAAAAGTCTTACAAACAATACATCACACGAGGACATATGACCTTTGCCAAAAAACTATCCGGCATGTGCAGTACGGTACTTAACAAGCTTAATTTACTAAGAAAATTAATTGTTATTTGGTGAACAACCTTTGTTGTATTCATAGTAGGTAAGCACACGCAATCATTCTAGACGCATCAGCTATGATACTGCCTCCTATTAGCATCCATTTTCGGCGAAATAGTTCAACCATCCAATTTGTGTCTCATTCAATTTGTGACATATATTAAAAGAAACATAAAACGCAAACACATCCATAAACCAACAAAAGAATAGATTTGCACCTTTCAGAATTTGATAGCATTACCAAGTCAGTCAATGGGATCATCCTTGATCTTTGGATGGCTAAGAGAAACACCCCTTTGTGTGGTAGCAAATAGCATCATCACCAGTAATCAGCACAAGAGCATATCCCTGCCTGAAAATGATGAAATCGATTCATATCTCTAACAATAAGTTCTCGCCCAATGACCTTTGATATCAACTTAAATGAGGCATGACAATCTGAGCAGAAACGAAGATTCTTAATAATGCGAATCGGGCATCCTTGTGGAATGCTTACAAGACCAAAAGCCAACGCCAGCCGCTCGCTATGTACCCACACCAACCTTTCCCTTAGTTTCTCCCCCACATCATGTAAGACAACGTTACCATCAGGAACATAACCAGCTTTTCTGATTTTGCCATTCAACCACCCCAGCATTGCATTAATCACCCTCATATCAGGATGTGACACATCCCCAGCAGTAAAATAATGGACCATACCCTGATTCTCAATCCAACTTACGCCGGGTTCCTTCTTTACCTGCTTAGTTCTCATATAGCTTCTAATAAGGCTCACGCCATCCCACCTCTGTACGGCAGCATACAAGTTTGAGAGCAACACGCATGTCAGCTCATCTTCGGGTTCCATCTCCAGAACCTTTTCTGCACAAAGCTTTCCTAAATCAACATTCTTGTGGATCAAGCATGCACCCAAAAGTGCACGCCAAACCGTTGCACTAGGCTGCAACGGGATCCTTTTTATGACATCCAATGCCTCATCAAATTGCCCTGAGCGTCCAAAAAGCCTAACCATGCAAGTATAGTGCTCCGTGGTTGGCTCAATTCCATAATCTTGAGTCATAGAATAATAGAAAGATTGGCCCTCATTCACCAAACCCATATTACTACATGCAGTTAGGACACCAACAAAGGTCACTCCATTGGCTTTGATCCCCCCATCAATCATCTTTCTGAAAAGCGATAATGCATCATTACCAAGACCATGAATAGCATAACCAGATATTAGAGAATTCCAAGATATCACATCATGCACCTTCATGAAATCAAAGACTTTTCGAGCATCTCGGATATTCCCGCATTTGGCATACGAATCAACAAGAGAGTTGCAAATGACATTATCACCATTGTAAGGACTCTTCAAAACCAAAGCATGAATTTGACCAACCAATTGAAAGGCTGCAATGCTTGCACAAGCTCGGAGTGCACTCGAATAGGTTACTTGAGTTGACGGTATACAAAGTTCACGCATCTGATTAAACAAACTTAGAGCATACTCTCCATGGCCTAACTGAACATGGCCAACAATTATCGTATTCCAACTCACATCATTTTTTTGACACAATCCAAAGAAAATCTGGGTCAATGCCTCCAAATCATTACATTTGGCATATACATCCATAAGTGCATTGGCCACAAAGATCTCTGAATCAAGGCCAATCTTTGTGACATGATCATGGAATTGTCTACCCAAGTTTAAGTCTCCCATGCTTGCACATGCTTGCAGAACACTAGAAAAGCTATATTCATTTGGAACTACAGATGACTTAACCATTTGCTGGAAAAGATCCAAAGCCTCAAAATTTTGATTACTCTGTGCATATCGGGCTATCATAAAGCTCCATAAAATCACATCGCAATCCGAAACAAGATTAAAAACCAACCGAGCATCCTCAACATCACCACATTTGGCATACATGTCAAGCAGGGCGCCGCCCACATAAGGATCAGACTCATAAAAAGCCTTTACAGCACAACCATGAATGGATTTACCGAGCTCAACTGATGATAAGAACACAGAAGCCTTCAGCAAACTAGTAAGGGTAAAGTTATTTGGCCTGAACCCAGCTTCCATCATTTGAGAGAAGAGAATCAAAGCTTCATCTGCACATTCATTCTCAGAATAGCAAGACACCATCCCTGTCCACAAAACAATGTCCTTTCCTTGAATTTCATCAAACACCATTCTTGCACTATCAACAAGTCCACAAAGTGAATACGCCTCAATCAGAGAAGCACCCACAAATGAATTGGTATCATGGCCAAGCTTGAAGATACTAGCATGCAAACAGTGTCCAATATCTGGTAAATCCATCATTACAAACAGCTTCAAAGCAGTGGTGAAGACAAAGTGGTTAAGCTCATGGTCTTCTCGATGGAGCCTCAGGAACAGCTCAGCAGCCTCGACATGATTGCCCCATTTGGCGTGGCCTTGAATTAGAGTGACAAAAGAAACCATGTTCCGGTCCGGCATTTCGTCGAACAACCTACGGGAGCAGGCAACAAGATCGAATTTCACATAAAGATGGAGAAGAATATTCCGACAAAACAAATCCAAGCGCCCGTTCCTCTTCAGAGCGTGGCAATGAACCGCCTTCCCTCTGCCTGGTTCTTCTTCAGCAATACAGGCTTTAAAAGCTCGGGCGTAAGCATAAGAATCGACCTCCGGCGACCACACAGAAGAGCTCTCTTCTTCCACAACCACAAGCTGCGCTGCATTGGTTGCGAATGAGCGCCGAGGTTCTAAGCCGGCTGCTGGAAATCGGGGGTGGGTTGCAGTCAAAATTTGACATTTGGGTTTCCACTTCAAGAGCCCAATCACCATTCGATGCTCTTTACAGGTGGAAAAGAGAAGGTGCGGCCTTTACCATCTCTGGCGAGCGCTAGAATGCATCATTGGAGCTCACAACCGGCTATGAGAGAGAAACGAAAGCAAGAGAGCGGATTACGTCCACGGTCCATGAAGAGGAGAAGGAAGAAGCCTCGTCGGAAAAAATGGCAAAGCCGGATCGTATCGCCTGTCGCCTGGTCCGACCGGTCTTACCACAGGAGCCAAATTTTGACTGTGCACCAGATTAATGCAAATCATAACAAATTAATATCTTCTTAAAAATAATAAAATTATTATTTTGAAATTAAATTCCTAAAATTTCCGTGCTGTTTAAAAAAAATTTAAATCTAAGTTATTGAAATCTTAAAAGTTTTTTTACAGATTTTAAAGCACTTAGATTCCTAAAATTAATAATTTCTTATAATACAGTCCTCCAACACCTATAATATTATCAATTCAAACAAAAAAAAAAGCATCTATAATATTATATTCAACTTAAATTATGTGCATAAAATATTAAAATATAAAGAAAACAAGTGGCCATAGATCGCTAAAATTTTCAAAGTTGCTCTATTTGATAATATTTATCTAAGGAAATTTTTTTGATAAAAATTTAATTATATTTAATATTAAATTTCAGTTTTGCTAAAAAGATTTAAAAAATACAACCAACCTAATTGTAATAAAAAATAGACTCTAAAAAGATAGTATATATTTTTTACATATTATATAAAGTCGTATATTAGATAATTAATATATTTCAATATAATCATATCTTTTATTTAACATCTTACCTAAATTTTAATGTAGCAATCAATGAATCATTGTTTCGTTCTCATTTATAAATTTATGACAATTTAACTACTAAAAATTCCAAACAGATGACATGATGAACAATCCTGTATAAGGCTGATAATAAATAAAATTTGGGCAAATTTAATTTAAATTTAAATTTTTTTAAGTTTGATTTAATTCAAATCTGTTAAAATTTATTCAATTTTGAATTGAGTATTGAGTTGAATGAACTTAATTTTTAATCCCATTTTTTAGTTTGAATATCCATTATACATATAATATATATTAAATATAATTTTTATTTAAATTTATAATATTTATACACACAAAATATTTTAAATGTACATTAAAAAATCTAAAATATGTATAATAATAGTAAATTACGAATTGAATAAATTTTATTTTAATTAAATTAAATTTCAGACACGAGAAAAATCAAATTTAAATCAAACAAAATACAAATAAATTTTTAATTTCGAACATAATGTACTGCCCTGTATTAGGTTCACTGAGCTAAGTGTTTATGTTATGTAATTTAAATATCATGATATTATCTTTTGACTAATAATTTTATAATTTTATAAAAAAATTATTTATAAATATCATTGAACCAAACAATTGCTTTCTCTAAATAACGTAACATAACACCAAAAGAACATATAAAGTAATACAACACGTCCTCAATAAATGACCTCAAACTTTAAATTCAACCAGAATTTTTATGTGGCAACGGTGCCACTTAAGCAAAAAAGTATCTTTTGCTTGTGTGGCACCATTGCCACATAGGGCAGTGCCATATAAGAACCCTAATTGAATTCAAAGGCTCTGTTTAGCAATGAGCTAAAAATAGCTATGGCCAAAATCATAAATTTATTTTAAAAAAACTTAAAAAATTATTTTATATTTCATACTACACAAATTTCAACATTAAACAATCACTTTATTTCACATCCAACACAATTCTCAATAAATCAATCAATTTTACTTCACATCCTATACAATTTTTAATATAACCAACTTACTTTATTTCACATCATACATATTTTTAAAAAATAGCTAAAAATTCTAACCAAATCTTCTTTTTTTTCTTATTACCAAACGGAGCTAAAGTTTGGGGTCACTTATGAAAACTACAAAGCATTTTTCTTTCATATATATATATATATATATATATATATATACTGCAATGAGAAAATTATATACCTGATTCGTTTCAGAAGATGTGATTTGAACCGTAGAATTGAATTAAATTGGCCAACATTTCTATTTGCGACTTAACAAGGGAAGAAAGATTCATTTGTATAAATCTAATTTCACTTACATAAAGTAATGACTGAACTACAATTTTAAAGCTATCAGCTGACCAAAATTCCTATACAATTCTCCAGGAACAACAGTGAACTCAGATTCATATCAATTGGGGATATCGTGCAACAAAATCTTGCATCTATATCCCCAGAAAAGTGAGATCAAATCTAAGACTAACTGTTCTCAAAAATCAGGCTATGTTGAGATCAAAGAATTAACCAGCGCTTGGATAATATGAGATCGGGAAGAAGATCTGGAACGCAGTTTTGTCAGGTGTGATGATCAAGACCTGGAGGCGACAGCGGCGGAACTGCTGGCTCAGTGATTTCAGAGATCTCCAAAATCTTCCTCTGAAATCCCCGAGATCGATCATCCCAGGATCCTGAAATGGTTGCCTTTGTATTGCTCTCATCAGAACTGGAAAGCGCAGAAGAGTTCATGGTCTTTGCAGAGGCAATGGTTGAGCTGAACACACCTGACTCCCTCAAACCTTGGATGATGGACTGAAAGATCAGCCACATTTATCAGCATTGAGCAGTGGACTAAGAAGAGGGACTTGCGGCATGCCAATAAAATCTTGCTATATAAATATCTTATTATATATTTGACACCAAAATTTCAGATTTACTCACATGCTACTAAATACATGTTAATACAGCATAACCTGCAGTCTAATTAAATTGTGAATTAAGCAGCTTAACTTAAAAGGTTAAACAGCTTAACTAAAAGGTTAAGCAACTGTAACTTAAAAGTTATGCTGCTTAGTCATTTTTGCATCCACGGGGTTTCATGTTTGTTTAAAATTTGCTACTTAAATAAGTTTTGCAACAAAATAACTTCACATGAAAGTAACCTTACGCTGCTCAAGCTATTTTAAAGTGCTTAAATTGTGAGCTGACCAATTTTAACTTAAATATACCTTGAAGATCACTTAACTTTCCTGAGCTTTAAGCAACTACCTAGGAGACCGCTTGGCGCTTAACTTCAGGTGGATTAAAAAGTTAAGTTGCTTAACCCACTCAAATAACTCAAGCACTAACCATCGAAAACCATGAGTTACCATTCAATTGCCTGCCTCGGTGGCATATTCCCCCCACTGAAATAAGGAGTCATGAAGGTAACAAGAGCGTGAAGAATTTAGTTGAGTAATAACTAATCTAACCATGGTTGGGTTATAATAATCGGTTGTAGGCTGAAAACCGAAGGTATGGTATATTGTTATAAACAATAGTTCATAGCATGTGGGTAAAAATTAAGATATAATTTCATATTCATAGTATAGCAAGATTTTAGAAGCATGTATGTACCCAAAAAAAGATCATGATATACATTCCAAAAAAATTATATATATTATATCATGATATCTAAGCAGTGGTTAGCTAGAATTTTGCTGAATTTTTAGATGGGTAAAATTACCATTGGAGCATATATGCGAGTCAAGACACCCTTCCGTAAGAGTTTTAAGTTTAGCTGACTATTAGTCCACACAACATGCTCCCGGAACCTAAAAATAGAGTAGAATATAAACAAAGGAACTTTTAACCATATTAAATGTAAATCTGCAAGAAGTTGTATGTACATTGACACAAACTATCATAATGGTACACGTTGTATTAAAGATTTACGGTTTGATTGTAAGTTTTATTTCAGCCATTTAGTATCAGTGGGTTTATGAAGAATAATGAAGGGTTTAAAATTTCAAACATAAAGAGACTTGACAACTAACTGCAAGCTTCAACAGTCTTCAAGGTTTTTAATTAGGAATAACCACACTAAACAGTGAACACAAAAGTACTAATATCCAATAAGACAATAGCCATACACCATATTGGAATAACCATTCAATGCAGTAGTAATCAGGTTTGATTCAAAAATAACTAGAAAAAAAGAAGTGTTGAAGATTTAAAGGAGAATAGACAAGAGAAACAAAAAGCAATTAGCCTATTAGCCATAAGATGCTCAGGCAATATAAAAGCTTTACTAAGAATAAGATACTATTGACCAAAAAAAAAGAGAATGAGATACTATTGGATGAGAAAGAGCTGTCTAGTAAAACTCCATCAAACAAGTTGCGGGAAAATACCATCTTAAAGGGGGCAAAGCATCTCGGTTCAAAACTAATGGATTCACCAAACACTAGAAAAATAGAAAACCAATAAAACAGTGTAACAAAATTTTCAAAAACCTACACCAAAGGATTCCCTCAAGCTAATGAATTTTCTATATGTGGTTTTCATCATCATCAATCAAATCCAAACTACTCAGGGTTCACAAAATACAATTTAGCAAATTCTATATGATGTAGTTTTGCTTCATATAAATCTTTCTGTATGCTAACCAACCAAATTACTTTCAGTCTATCCATTTCTCACGTAGTTCCTTTTCTAATAATGTCATCTACCTGCCTCACAGACTTTTTTTTTTTTATAGAAACCTGCATTACAGACTTACAGTGCATCTTCCCCTCTCTGGCTGCAGAATTTTATTTGGATACAAGAATTAAGTATTTACTTAAAATAGATCCTAATTGTCCATCCAGATATGTGTAAGCAAGTTATAGGCTTAAGTGTCTGAATTGACTTCTAATTGCATGCCATATTTTTCATTCCAATCCATCTCACTTTTGTATAAGCCTTGCGAAAAACAAAATTGATGAATAGCGCATGGTTCAAATTAACAGTTCAGTAACCAAAATTATGCTATGATAGTCTATACCAAAAAAAGAACTAGAGTTTTTACTAATAATCTTCAGTGTAGCTAAATAAATTACCAGCGCAGCATTTCCTCCTCAGTTGCAGTTGACGCAATAATAAAAGCCTAAAACAAGCAATATGCAATCATTAATTCTTAAAATAAAATGACCTCAAGTAAAAAATTCACTCAAGGACCAAAAAGGAAAAAAAATCTAGAATAGCAAGCAACTTAATAATCCAACTCTACCTGCAAATTTATCAAAGGTTTTACAAAAGAAGGAATTCAATACTAAAAAGTGCTACAGTTTCATAAAGGTAAACACTCATTAAGTGCCGGAGAAGTGGTACTCATAATAAACATGTATATAAATATTTTCAGTTCCGTGATATATAGAGTTTCTCAACAAAATTGATAAACCCAAAAAATCATCATAAGAAAATAGTATAATGGTTGATAACTTGTAGGACTCGTCGAGATAAAACTACTAACAGAAGTCGATTGAATATAACAGCGTTGAAGACAATCTTCAATGGCTAGATTTCTTGAGGAAATAAAACACATGGATGTCCATTCAAAACATATGCCAAGTTAGCAATGAATTGCAGGCAGATAATCATTTCTTTCAGCAATTTCAAAAATCATTCCTTTCAACAACAAAAAAAATCAGAGCAGATTGCTGATTGTCTAAAGGATTGGCTATGGGAGAGAGAAATAAGGACAAAATAGAGTCCAAAACTCTTACATCTCTATCGAAGTCCAGCATGAAGCATCTTTTAACATCATCTTTAGTTGGTTTACAGCCACAACGGTCACGTCGAGAAGTTAAATCTGAGAATTTTGTGTATGTGTAATGCAGAATTGCTGCTTCTTCCAATTTGATCTCACTGATGAAAAAACCGAAATAACCAAGAACATTTTTGTTGGCCTTTCCAAGACAAGAAAAAATTGCTACAAGCATAAAACAAAAACCAGAGGCATGAAGCATATAAAACAGTAGGGTAGCTGACATCAATAAAATGAACTATCTTACTTTGGTGATTTCATGTAGTTGTGCCACCTATGTGCACCATTAGGGCGAAGATTATTTTGAACTCTAGCAGCTGATTTTCCATTGCCGTAAGTAAGAAAATAGTTAGGATTTCCACGTGTTGCTTCCTTGTACATGCCAAAATATGTATCCTTCGGCAGATGATCATAGTTCTTCTTAAACATCGAGACCTATTACCAAAACAGCATTCAAAAAGAATAACTAAGCATAGCGTCTGCTATTTGTTCCATGTTTATGTTAAGTGAAATAGGAGATTACTTAAACATAGGTTAAAACTAAAGCTTTTAGGCAATCAATTCAAAAAATAACAAGTTGGAAGCAACTGTCTGAATTATTCAATGTGTGCACCCTCAGCTATAACTACAAGAAATGAGCCTCCAAAAATTCTTCTGAATACCATCATAGTTGTCTTAACATTATAGAACCACACCAATGTAGTCTACTGAGAAGAATTTATCATTGCAAACAGAAACGAAACAACAGGTTCACAGTAATTCATCAGCTTCAATAGCTTGCAGCCAACATTAAACATATGTAAAGCTTTGTTGACCAATATTATTTTCAAAAAGGCATGTAAAATCAATTTATTTCACATTCTAAACAAACTCCAATGCAAAACAACAACAACCACCAAACCTTAACCCCATTAGGTGGGGTCGGCTGCATAAATTATTTGTTTCCATTGTGCTCTATCAATTAACAAATCCTTATCTAGGTCTATACAAGTCAATTTTATTTCATATCATATACAACTGTTAAGGGCATGGCTAAAAATGTTACAATCTAGCCATTTTACCAAACAAAGCCTTAATCCAAAAACTACTACAAGAGGGAAATAGCATTGTCCAATCTAGTTGGCAACCTTTAATATGACTAATATTTCATGAACTTGCCTTGTGCAGAGCTATCTTCAAGTGATGAGGTGTGCTAGGCAGTTCTAGCACAACGTCGGCATACAAAATTTAGATGTGTGGTTTGGGGCTCCCACGAATGGGTCCTTTAGCTAGAGTTATTGTGGTAATTCTTTAGGAGTTCTCTCCCTCTAGCTCAAGTTTTCCCCTTTGGCTTCTTCCAAGGTTTCTCCATTTCTTTTGGGGATGTCCTCTTCATCCTGGGAGTTCTTACAGTTTTTGGGGATGTCCCTGATGTTCCACTCGTGATCTCTGATGTTCCCTCATTGATCCAGGGTTTTTTTCTCCTAACTTGAGGTTCACCTCAAAGCCAAAGTGGTCCTCTTTTCCTGAAGTTCATACCACAGTGTTTCTTTCTTCAAGGCTCTTGGCTTTGGGGTTTTTCCTTAAGGCTCCATGCCTCATAGCTTCATTATTTTATTCTAAGGTTGGCTTCGGAACTTAACTGAAGATGATTTGAGTTGTTGGTCAGATGCCCCAACTCTACAGCTCGAATCATCACCCCTAATTTGTTGAGTAATGCACTTCTAATTCTATATTAGCAAATCACAAGGCATGGCAAAGTCATTTATGGAAAATGATTCAGCAACGAGGAATTGAGAGCTATGCTAACAAAAACAAATAGGACAATAAGCATCTTGATAGTGAACATTGTAGATACAAAAAAAGACATTTTCTTGATAATTGAAAAATGTCTCATTGTGACAAGGTGACTTTTACTATGATAGAGAATAAGAGAGATGATGATCCAAATTTATCTACAATAAGAATGACCATAAGATCTTCCAAAATATCACTTGAATTTAATATAAGATGTGTAAAAAGTAAATCAACAAAAAAGCAACACAAATAGATTTGTGCATAATTCTGTATCACAAACATTCCCGATGGTTACATTCCATGATCTTGTTTCAACTCAATCACTATGGATCTGTTTGCTTGCAAAAGTTAATTTTAACAAAGTTAAAGTTAAACTTAGATGGAGATATTTTTATTAAAAATTGTAAATGATATAAAATAAAGTTAACTATTATGTTCGAATGTATGAAGGATGTGATATCAACTAGTTATTATTGTGATATATCTGTAGGATGTGAAATAAAAGTTAATTTTTTATTTTGAATTATGTTTATGATATGAAATATAATTAATTTTAATATTATGTTTTATGTATGATGTGAAATGTTAGGTTAAAATTAATTAGATCAATTTTAACCTAGCTAAACAAATAGGTCTTATGATTCTACTGTCAACCTCTAAAGACCTATGTCCATGAACTTGAGGAGTTCAAGTCATGACCATCAAGTCAAGAAGAAGAAGACAAAAAATAACGTGATATATCAATGTTAAACATGACCTTAACTTATACTTACAGAGGGCAATTTTTAAATGGAGTGGACGGAGGAGAGAAATCCATGAGGCCAGCCATTATTATTGTTGTTATTGTTTTGTTTGGACAAGATGAAAAGGAAAACCACTACACAATAGCAACTAGTGAGTGACCCTAAAAGATATAAACCCTTAGTTCCTTTATACTAAAACTTCTCAAAACATTCAACGTAAGGCATAAAAATTTAGCAAGGAGGATTTAGGGTTACAATTACATGCTAATGAAACTATTTTCCTCCTAATAAACTTATTCTTCCAATGGACTAACAGGATTTCACAGCTGAAGTCTTAAGTAACATAATGACCATTTTACACAAACTAATAAGGCATCAATATCAGTTACTACAAAAATGAAAAATGAACAACAACGACGACGACGACGATGACAACGACAACAACAATAAAACAACAAAGACTTAATCACAAACTAGTTGAGGCTCACTAACTAACTACAAAAAACACTTGATCAAAGTAATATAACAAAACTGCGGTTGTTATGCAAGGTTTCTAGAAGAATGAATTGGGAGAGGAGAAAGAAAACCGGAGAAGATAATGTGAATAAAACAAGAAAAAAAATTAGGAAAGGAGGACGAATAAGTTGATAGTCAGCAATATGAGATAGCTCTACAAAATGAAGAACAAGTGGTAAAACCAAATTAAAGATACTTGGTAGGTTGGAGCTAGAAATAAAAATTATTAGTATCTAACTTCATAAATGAAATCAACCAAGGTAAGTTTGTTTAACAGATGAATAGTCTGCAAAATAATTGATCAAATATATTCACTCAACTCTCAAGAAAAGTTCAACCAGTAATATTTAAGATAACTTATTTTAAAAGCATAACATAATTGCAGCATAATACAAATTTGCATCTATTTTGAAGTCCCGATTGAATTATCAGTTACACAACTGAAGCAACTTCCATATGAACTGAACAGTATCAAAGGCAAATGTAGTTCAACATAATACACAAATTGAGAAATCACCATCAACTGAAATACAAAATACCAGTATAAATATTCAACAGGCTTCATAGAACAAAGTTAAGCACTCTCCAAATTAAAAAAAAAGGGTGGTGTCATGTACCTCACTAAAGGGATCTTTTATATCATCCCGCTCAATGCAACTTTCCTAGAAAAAATTAAACATTAGATTTTACGCATAAGATTGAATCTTTTATACAAGACAAAATACCACTTACATAATTTGGAAAGATAACCATATCAACATTGCCAGGAATATCTGCTAGCAATCGTGTTAATGAGTACTCTCGAGCACCAGCTGGATGTATCAACTCATCAGTGTCAAGATGGATAATCCACTCCATGCCAGCATCCTATAAACAAATAGAGTAGGTCACCTTCATGATTTCCACATAAATTTTAAGCCATGAAAGAGCCTACGGGACTCATCAAGCAAATTTATACAACGGAACATGTACAGAAGCTCAAAGTCAACTGCATTTTGCTAATAAAAATGTGCAGCAAGTAGTCCTGATAAGAATACTAAATCAAGCTAAAGCTGACAACAAAAAAAAAGGCCTTCTTTGCTGCATATATGTAATAAATCATACCTGGGCCATAATTATTGCCATTTCCATGTTAAGTGATTGCTTGACAAATAACTCATAATTGCATGGCTTGTAAAAGAAGCCTGCTAACCAAGTCTCATTCCAAATGCGGCTGGAAGACAAGAAATCACAACGATGTCAGCTAAAAAAATATTAATCATATATGATCAACATTCAGAATTCCTGAATAATTAATAATGAGGTTTCAAAATGCCGACTATACAAAGAAAATAACTTAGTTTAAATCTTCAAGACATTGCAATATAAAAGTTAAGCCAAAAAAAAAGTGTTGCATTAGACTGGATATCTACAATGAACCAAATTATGTAGATGTGGCTACTAATACTGATATTTAGAAATTGATCCTTACATCTGAGCTTATGCTTGTACTGAAGTAATATGCCATCACTTTAATTGGGAAAAGAAAGATACATGCATATGTTTATATAAATACTTTCTGAGAAAAACAAATGCAGATCAGTATTCTCAAGAACAAAATATTTCTTACCCCACGCAGAAATCAACATAATAAAAAAACCAAAAGCTGCATAAAATATAATAGGCATCAAGAATTGTCAAATCTCTTTAACAAAGCTATAAATACATACATACATACATACATATATATATATGTATGTATGTGTGCGTGTGTGTATTGTAGTAGCCATACAAAAAACTTTTACATGCCATCCACCACAATAAACATAAACTCGTTCTAAGGTAACAGCCACACAAAAAAGAAAGGATGAAATGGATACAAAGGGGCAGAACACAGCTTAACATATTACATGCTTACAGCAAAACCCAATCCTCTCACATTTCTTGACATAGATTAACACGATATATTTGGAGAAGCCTGTGAATTGCCATTGATTAAAGTAGCCACCATTAATAGATACAATTAATTCCATTATTAATTAGGTGAAAAATTTAGATTCACAATTACACAATTCAAACAAGGACTGAAAAATGCATGGCTAATGTCAGGCATGTAAAAAATACATTTCAAGAAAAAATGCCCGGTTCTGTGAAAAACTCTGTGATTGGCATTGAAGTCTATTTTACTGTGGCAAAACCAACTGGAGCTAGAACTAAGCTGAGTTCACACTGATTCAAAAGGATCAAGCTCAACTCAGAATGAGCCACAGAATACAATGGAAAAAGGAAAAAAGAAAGAGAAATTTGCAGGACCCAGGCTAAATTATTCAGCTCTTCTTCAGCAAAATGCAAAGTATCAACCATTCAACCACATGTTTTTTCCATTGTACATACAAATAATTTCTTATCCTTTTTTCTTTTTCATTTGCCCTTTACCTCACCGGGTTCTATTATGGTTCCCCAAATACCCTCAACTTAGCATCACCTCAAACCCATAGGCTCATTTGTGACTGGGCCAAAGTGTAGAAACCGCCATGCCCAATTCTTGGCTAATAAAGAGCATCAAATACCGCAAAAAATCCCCCACACTCTATATTATGGAATTCTTCATTGGTGTGGCTTCAAACTGCCAATCCTTTGGTCCGACTGAGCAACTGAGTGTAGGGAAGCACCACATCTATACATGCATGTATATATACAAATATATATACAAATATAAACAACTACAAATCAAACATGATTTTGAATTAGCTTCCGGTCATAACCATGGCTCCAAGCTATCCAATTCGATTTTGTAGAGCCAAAGATCAAGCAAATTTTGTGTTTTGATTATAATTCTCTGCTGAGCCCGTGGCTATTTCCACTTATTCATAAGAAGGCTAGCACCAATAGCATGCTTTATGCTCTTGACACTCAAACATTATTACTATCAAAGTAAGAACTCAACCAAGACTCAGGAATCATTGAATAAAAAGCAGCTCCAGAGTCAAAAAAAAAAAACCATAACAAATACCAATATCACATAAAAAGATAATTACTCGTATTGCTTCTACAAATACCAACCTTTTAGCTTGTTTCTCCTCAAGCTCAGGAGTTCTGTATATTAATTTCACTCCCTGTATAACAGAAATCATTATATACCAAATAAGTCTTCAGTAAATAAAATAAAATAGAAATTATCAAGGAAAAACATTAACAAGTGATACCAAGAAGTCACAACATCATCCCAACAACATATAAGGGTCAGGCGGGCGAGGACTAACTTACAGGAATAGATTCTAGAACTCCCGAGATACTTGGTTTTGCAGCTTTTCCTTCAACAAACAAAAGGAACCTCGTAACTCCAATAACCTTATGATAAAACAGCCACGGCAAGATCTGCTCTAAACCAGCCGAGGTACTTGATGTGATGCATATCTAAAAATCGTGAGTGTAAAAGTATGCAAATCAGTGCCTCTGCAATCAATTATAGCATGCCAACTAAAGAGAACAATCATCAACAACATATCAAATACTGAAGGGACCGCAACGCAAGTAGGCATTAACCATTCATGAAATTGCTTTATGCCAAACCAATTAAAATCTTGTGCAGTTTCAAGCTGATTTCAAAGAAAGACAAAGCCACATCAATTCACGAAGGAGTAAATGAAGTTTTACTGATATGATTCTTTTAAGATCAACAAATATGATTCATGGAAAAGAGTTACTTAACTCTACATTGAATGAAATAATACTGAAATGCTGATGCCATCCAATATGTAGACGCTTGGAAGCTCATGAAAACAATAAATACATAGTAGATCCAAATTTATGCAGGATCAGCTGAAAAAAGGCCAGACAAAATGCTGATACCAAGTGAACAGCATAAAGAAGGAAGTCAAAGTTCATGTCATTTTTGAGATGTTTACATTATGAGAATCCGAAGAATTGGAAGTAAATATCAATGGCATTAGCTAATTAAGTTTATTCATCCTACTATACTTTTTTCGCATTTGAAGGCTTTTCCTCACTTTCAAAATCGAACTGCTTGTCCGGAGAAAAATAGGGTAGAAAAGGTTCAGCCTTCGATTCAACTTTCAAAAAAATTCAACCCTCAATTGCATCCCCAACTGACATCTCCCATCAGCCCTTCTATCCTTCGAACCAGCACGCATCTCTAATCACTACGTCTTGCCACCCCAAAACGGAAACCCAAGAAAAAAAGCATTCCCGATCCTCACCTTAGGCCGTGCTTCTGCTTCGAAATCGAACTTCCAGCCGCGGTAGTACGGAAACGATGGCGATGAACTCCCAACTAGTATCTCAGCGCAATCCCCCGACGACGTTGACAACAACGATATCGCCGACGGCGATGAACTCCCGAGGCTCAGAGGGCTGTTGCCCATACCGGGAAACCCCTTCTCCTCCGCCGGCCACCTGGATGCCGGGTCATCGAGGCCGCCGCGCCACTGGAGGAAGAAAGCGAAGACAGCGAGCACCAGAGGGAGGACTGTCAGGAGTAGAAGCAGCCTCCAGACGAGGCTGCTGTGCGCGTAGGATGACGACACGGAGCTTCGGAGGGGGGCGTTCAGCCCCGCCATTGGAGTAGATCGGAAGAAGGAAAGGATCAAAGATTGCGGGATCGGATTGTGAAGGAGAGGGGCGATGGAGGGAGGATCGTTTCTTTTGAAGAATAAACGGAAGGTTTCATTCCTGGTGTGGGGTGGGAAATTACACAATTCCTTCTGCCTTAAGATTAGAGAAGTATTTTCCTAATTAAAAAAAAAAAGATTAGACACGTATTTTCAAACATAAAAAAATAGAGAAGTATTTTCATTAAAAAAGAATTAGAAAAGTATTATTTTAAAATAAAAATAGCGAAGTATTTTCCATAAAAGAGAAGTATTTAGACTAAAAAAATTAGAGAAGTATTTACTAAAAAAAAAAGGGAAAAGCGATTTCATAAAGGCGATTGGAAAAATAATTATTAAAAATATAAAAAAATAAAAATTTTAAATTACGAGATAATATACGAAGCCTTAGAGAATTATAGGATTCGATTATCTTCGTCATGTGACAGGTTACAATATATACAATATATATAATATATCAACATGAAATGATAAAGGTTCTTTTCTAATATAAATTTTGACTTTTAAGTTTAATAAGATTTGATAATTTGTTTAAAATTACTCAGCTTTTGTAATTATTATAATTACTAATAAAAATAATTATAACTTACTATAAATTAAATAAATAGAATAATTTTGGTGAGAATATTAATTTAATATTATGATGTAAAATAAATTATTTATTATTATTAATTATATTAAATATGAAATAATTTTTGATAGACTAAGAAATAAAGATAATTTTCAAATTTAAAATTTATACATAATATAAATAAAATTACTTTTTAATATACAAATTTATTTAATAAATATAAAATATTAAGTTTGATGGCTCTAATCAAATGCCTTCGTTTACTGTTAAGATTATAAATTTTAATAAAATAAGAAAAATAATTTGTATTTTTAATAAATCACTTCGAAATTTGAATTTAATTAAAATTTTATGTAATGTAACATAAATAATTTTTTTATTAATCTGACAATAATATCACATATAAGATTTTGTAACAAATACATGTATTTTTGTTGGGAGTGAAAATTTAAACAAGAAATTAAGGAATAATAAGTAGAATTATTAGGCTAATTAAAGATAAGAGAGATATCAGAATATAAGAGAATAAGAGGCCCTCCTGAGATTTTTCTTGAAATGACTGGAGAGAGCAATGGCAAGCTGCCAGTTGTTAAGAAAAGCTTCATTAGAAGAAAGAGAGACTAGTCGAACAGAGCCGAAACTATAGGCGAACTGTGGATGATCGGTATCTGACCGGTCTTTCCCTTCCACGCTCTTGAGGCGGCCCATGACAGGAATCCCTTTCTCACTATAGTAAGAGAGAAGTGGATGAGATTAAGTACGTAAAGTAGGTTTCAGTTATAGCGAGGCGACATATTGATAACTAAATCTATTCATGCTGCCCGACATCCTGAGCATTAATGACAAATATCTTCCTCTTATTTTTAAAGAAATTATCACATCATAAGATAGTTATGACATAATAATTACTCAATAGTCAGTCAGTTATTTTGCTCAATCATTCAACTGGCTCCATGTTATTTAGCTAGAGGACTGTAGTCTGAGCAGGTTGCCTGCATTGTTCGAAAGCCCTTATTCAATTGGCGCTACTTGGAGATTAAATTAAATTTATTTACATGTCATGATAACTCTTTTTTTTAACATATTTAACATGCTGGTGCACTATGTACTTAGAAATGACAATTAAAAGATTAAATATTACTATTTTCATAATTACTTGGTAAATAAATTTTATGAAAATATATTGGTTTATTAATTTCATTTGTTATAATCGATTTAATCCTACTCAATCAAACTATACAATGGATACGAGATTTTTTCGCAATCTCTAGTGGCGTACTTGAAATTAGTTTTAAGCAAACAAACAATCTAAGAACCTATTTATCTGTAAGATTAAATTCAACAAAGTTAAAATTAAATTTGAATAATTTTTTTTTTATTAAAAATTATAAATGATAAGAAATAAAATTAGTTATTATGTTGGGATATGTGAGAGTTGTGATATAAAATTAGTTATTATGTTGAGATATATAAGAGATGTAATATAAGTTGGTTATTATTTTAGTAATATGTATAGGATGTGAAATAAAATTAATTTTTAATATTAAATTTTATGTGTGATGTGATATACCTGACTAAAATTAAATTAGATTAATTTTCATCGGTCAAACAAATGAGGCCTTAAGAATCTCGTCTGCCCCCCAAAAGTCAATTTTTTTTAGTCTCTTTTTGATGAAACATAAAAGCTCTTTCATATTTGATTTTTAAATTTTAATTAATAAATTTTAATGTAATTTTAAAAATTCAAATAATAAATGAATGAGCATAAAAATACTTATATTTGATTCGTTAATATTCATTTGTGTTCATGAATATACTTAATTAGAAAATTTAATATTAAACCTATTTAGAATGTAATTAATAGCTTATTTAAATATTTTAATATATCTTATTATTTTAAATCATAAATTAGAGTGATAATAAAGCTTATTTATAGTTTTTATATTTATGAATTCAAATGTATATAAATTAGTTTACAAACATATTAAAAGCAGAGGATAATGGCCAAAAGAGAGATTTTTTGTTTGAGCTAATTTATTTATAATTGAATTTAGAGAGGTATGAAGATAATTCTCACAATTTTGTTAATAGCTCAATTTATGATCAATGTTATTATTATTATTTAATATTAAAATTTATATATAATTTGAAATAAATTAAAATTTTAATATTATAATGTAAAATATAGTTGATATTTTTTATATAAAAGTTATCTTTGGAATAAATATTAATTGCTTGAATAAATTTGATCAATTAATCGTGAATTAAACGAGGGATGAGTTATTCTTAGCCGTTCGATCAACATTGCAAGCTTGCACAAGCACCATTGCGTAATTACACGTATCTCAAAGCAATCCTACGGATATGAACATACAATGCTGATGCTTCCTTCTCCACCGTCACTATCATTACGATCCTGTGGTCCGCCCAACTTCTCCGGCGGTCCTCACAACGCTCTTTCCATCGTTCTCTCCGTCATGCCATCCCGATATATTGCTTCCTTTAGAGAGAAAACCCGAGGAATTTGAGTGAGAGAGAGCCAGAATGTCCGCCTTCTCTGCCGTCAAGATCCTCCCGGCTCAGCCGATCTCCGGCCGCCACCGCCGACTCTCCCCTACCGCCCTTGCTCCGGCAAGCCGTCTCCTAGGATTCTCAGCTTCCAAACCCCTCTGCTCCTCCTCCTCCGTCGTCGCCAGAGGTCGCCAGCACCGTGCCGTATCGGCCAACGTCGTTATCGAGGAGAAGCAGCTCGGCAGCACCTCCACTGTACCGATCAATCTTGCCCCCTTAATTCGATCATGATCTCCCAGTTTCCATTCTGATTTTTGTTTGGATCTGCGGATCTGCAGGTGATCGGCCGTGAGGAGGCGCTGGATATGTATGAGGACATGGCGCTGGGGCGGTCCTTCGAGGACATGTGCGCCCAGATGTACTACCGCGGCAAGATGTTCGGCTTTGTCCACCTTTACAATGGCCAGGAGGCGGTTTCTACGGGCTTCATCCGCCTTCTCACCGCCCGGGACTCTGTCGTCAGCACTTACCGGGATCATGTCCACGCGCTCAGCAAGGGCGTCCCGGCCCGTGCAGTCATGGCAGAGCTCTTTGGAAAGACGACTGGCTGCTGCCGCGGCCAGGGCGGCTCCATGCACATGTTCTCCCGCGAGCACAATCTTATCGGAGGCTTCGCCTTCATTGGCGAGGGAATTCCCGTCGCCACTGGCGCTGCCTTCTCCTCGAAGTACCGCCGGGAGGTCCTCAAGGAGGAGAAGTGCGAGGACGTCACTCTCGCATTCTTCGGCGACGGGACCTGTAACAACGGCCAGTTCTTGGAGTGCCTCAACATGGCTGCGCTGTGGAAGCTCCCAATCGTGTTCGTGGTGGAGAACAACCTGTGGGCAATTGGGATGTCGCATCTCAGGGCCACGTCCGACCCTGAGATCTGGAAGAAGGGGCCAGCGTTCGGGATGCCCGGAGTGCATGTTGATGGGATGGATGTGCTCAAGGTCAGGGAGGTCGCGAGGGAGGCGGTTGCAAGGGCGAGGAGGGGAGATGGGCCTACTCTGGTTGAGTGCGAGACTTATAGGTTCAGGGGACACTCACTTGCTGACCCTGATGAACTCCGAAGGCCTGGTAAGTTTGGTTGCCTTTGTGTCTGTTCATCTCTTTCATTTTGGAGTTTTATAACAGCTCGTAGTTTTTTTTATGAATTTTTTTTGGAAAGTTGCAACTGCTTATAGTTTTGATTTGAATTCTTTCTGCTTATCTGACCGGAATCACTGTGATGGCTATGCTCGTAGTGGATATTTGTGTTTTTAGTCTTATTGTACAAATGAATCACCTAGATCGATTCTCCCGGCCATCAGGTGGCAATATATGACGTCTTGCTTAGTCACCATCTTTAATTATCTGCTATTTGTTCTGTTTAGTGTTTGTCGCTCACTCACTGTGAAATGTCTGTTCCGTTTCTCTTTCTTGTACTTGTCTACTTTCACTGCATAATGTAATGAATACTTAAACCTGTAGCAAGAGTTCATCGGGACTGAACACTAATTAACAATGTAATAGGGTGGGAACCTTGGTGCAATGGTAAAGTTTATTCCTCCATTTCAAGTTTCAGAAACGGCTGCTTTAACAGAAGGAAAGCTGCATATAATGGAACTATCCTCCTGCTAAACTCACAAAACAGGGAGTAGGGGATGCCTATGATGTTAAAAAGACTACTTTCTCAACTTTATTTGCCTAGCCCCTCAGCTCCAAGCGAATGAATAGTGTGAACTCTGCAGAAGACCCTTCAGTATGATAAATTTTGATCAGACCTCGTGAAAACCTAGCGGACTTTGTGCGCGAGAACGAAGAGCCCCACAGCCCCTTGCCACTAGCAACTGATAATACCGGGAGGGTAGGAAGGTTCATTGCTCAATTGGAAGATGGGAAGAGCTCTTGTGCTAGCAAAGGTTGTGAGGCTGGAGCAAACTCAGGGGGGCTGGCACCTGAGTATATTAGGTATTCCACACTCATAGATGGTGAGTCTGGTGATCTTCATAAATGAATACAGAGTTCAACGTCTTTCCTTTATCAAAGATCTTCTATAGAGGTATTTCCTTTAGTGTATTCTCTGGGTCACTTTTCCAGAATTTGTCCCTTGACTATGATCTTCTTCTTTAATGTATTTTGAGGTTTAGGTTTCTCTTCGAGGAGTCCGAATTATCTCGAGATACTTCGAGACTTACGAGCTATCACCCTTTGGGGGCAGAACCTTCAATTCCTCGTGCTGTCTACTGCAAAGTTTCTTTAGGGCCTCGCGAGTTGTATTTTTACTCCCAGGAGTTTCTTTGATACATCGGTGGTGATTCTCCGATGCTTTTCCCATTGACCTAGGGTTTGAGACTAATCTCCTTATTAGTATGTGCATTCAATACTTTTCATGATTTAACTATTACTAATCTGCAGCCTAGTAATTATGAATTGCTAAGTCTTGAGCCTACTCATTATGAATTGCTTAGTCTTGCATCTTTTTTCTTGATCTTTTACGCATTTCATTGCAAGGTTATTGTGAGAACCTAGCAATAATTTTTTTCATACATTCTTTTTCTTTCCTTATTGAATATTTTCATCATGCTTGCTATGTATTATGGTTGAAATATTCTTTTTATAGAGTACTTAATCAGTAACAGAGTTTTTTGTGTTTTGAAAATCGAAGAGCTTTTTGTGCTTGTCAAAGTCATGCATGACGATATGGTTATTGGATGCTTATCTGCAGAAGATTTTTTTTTTCTGTTATACGTTAGTCTACTGTTGCCCCATATAACCACCTTGATCACATTAAGCAGCTGTTTGATGCCTTCTTGGGTCAATATGTCAGCCAATGTAAAACTCTTTTAACTTGTAAATTGAATGGTATAACATGCCGTTTAAGTTTCCATTACATTATTATTATTGCATTTATGTGCTTTACATCTTACTATATATATTATCTGCAAATTATAGTTTCTAATTGTGTGCAAGGATCTTCATGTATGCTTGGCTTGTGGTTGTTATTTATGTCTATATACATACTTACAGACATAAATGTGTGTATATATATGTGTGTGTGTGCATTTGATGATTGGATGTTGTGAAACAAGTTATTTGATCCATAAGTGGTTAAAACAACGATAGTATTACCTTCCCTGCATTTCTTTTTGTAATCAACATAGACTGATTTTGTCAGTTTTGCCATTGCTTGAAAATCAACAGTCTTCTAATAAGTCAGGATATTTTGTGTACAACTTCCTTTTGGCATCTTCGTCTTGTTCTCTTTATCAGATAAACAATCTTTTGCCATTTCCCAACTATTTAGGATTAGTTTTTTGACTTCATCCTCACAAGTACACAGTTCTACTACAAGTTGTCATCTTTTTAAATGATCTCTATACATGTTATTTTTAAGGGCAAATTACATCTAAGTTTTTGAGTTTAAGGCATAATATTACATACGTTCACAATTTTAAAATTTTAAACATCTAGGTTTCTAACTTTTGATATAATTATGAATTGAGTCTTTTTATAATTTTTTTGTTAAAATTTTATAAAATCTCCAAATTATCCTATCTCTCCCCCAACTCCCTTCTGCTTGAGCAAGCTGGCGGAGGGGGTAAGGGGGCATCCTCTATTTTTCTCTCTTTTCCTCTCTACTTTATCTCTCTCGTCCTCCCTCTCCCCTCTCTCTGCGTCATTGTGTATTGCGCAACTGCCCACAACCTGCAAAGAGAGAGATAGAGCAGAGATAGAGATAGATAGATAGATAGATAAATAGATATATATATATATATATATATATATATATATATATATATATAGAGAGAGAGAGAGAGAGAGAAAGAGAGGGGAGGTGAG
>JAEMOT010002573.1:115665-149630 GCA_019297695.1 Apostasia ramifera | reverse complement strand
ATATATATATATATATATATATATATATATATATATATATATAGAGAGAGAGAGAGAGAGAGAAAGAGAGGGGAGATGAGGGTAATTTGGAGATTTTATAATATTTTAATAATAAAAAAATAAAAAAAAAAACTCATTGATTATATCAAAAGTCAGGGATCCAGATGCTAAATTTTTAAAACCGTGGACCTTTGTGATGTTATGCCTTAAAACTCAAAAACCTGCATGTAGTTTACCCTATTTTCAATGGTAAACATCAACTAGGTTCCTTTAGTTTGAGCTTATGGGGGCTTATGCATGTATCTCTTTATTTTCTAAATTAATTGAATTGATCATCTAATTTACGTTAACATGCAAGTGGGTCCTTCAACAATAATAAAGGGACCCAATGCATGACATATCGGTAACTAAATTTTGCCCAATTTGGAAAGTAAATCAAAAACTTTATATGAAAATATTGTCCAAAGTTGTCCAATAATTAGGCAAAACGTACTCCATTGAGTCTAGTAACACTAAACAATCTATTTACATATTATCTTAAATTAAAGAACTAATTAGGCTAATTTGAAATGCACAAGGATCCAATTGCACAGAGGCTCAAACTAGAATGATCTAGCTATTTTTAATTTACCCATTCTTTTCCCTGTTTCATTGACCACAATGTTCTTTTTACTGATGATCTTCTTCCCAATGTGTGTTTGGTCATCATGTTGTTATTGTGTGAACAACAAATTGTACTGCAGGATATCATCCTAATAACAAATTTGACCTTCGAATGTGAAGTGAACTCCTCATACGCAATAGATATATTCTCCTAACACTTTGATTCATTTTATTATTGGCAGATGAGAAGGCTCATTATGCTTCGAGAGATCCCACTGTGGCCCTGAAGAAGTATATCCTTGAACACAATCTAGCAACTGAATCTGAGCTAAAGGTGATCGATAAGAAGATTGATGATGTGGTTGAAGGTGCCGTGGAATTTGCCGATTCGAGCCCGCTACCTCCTCGCAGCCAGTTATTGGAGAACGTTTTTGCCGATCCCAAGGGGTTTGGAATCGGGCCCGATGGCAAGTACAGGTGTGAGGATCCAGGATTCACGCAAGGTACCGCACAAGTTTAAAGTAGAAAGAATCTCACATCATTTTTCTTCACTATTTTGATACAATTGTTCACACGAAGCACAATGCCAATGTTGTCAATGAACTTTTGTGTTCATTGAGATTCCTAAGTTCCTACTTCAAGGTTGATGCTTGCTTTTCTATAGTAGTATGTGGGAAATTTGATAAAAGGCTGTATTTTAGCCGAGTGAAGGGAATGAGATTTTGGTACGTGGTGGCGTCATTTCTGATAGGTTGCTAGTGACTTCAAAAGGTTCTTCAGTTTATTATGTTCCCAATTACATTTTTTTTTTTTTAGAATAAAAAAAACATTATTTTTGTATTTGGTGAGTGTTACTAATTGAGCTTTTAGTTAAATTGGTAATCAAAAGACTCAACATGGTATCAGATATTTCAAGTCTAAATCATAGTGACTCTTATTTTTCTATAGCATATGGACTAAAAAAAATAGACGTAGGCCCCTGAAGTTTGTCTTCTTTGTTATAAAGATTTACAAATATCAAAATATATCATATAAGTTCACAACAATTACTATATAGTTAACTAGAGCTCTAATTATTTTTAAAAAGTTTTCAATCAAGTTTAACATAATATTTTTCTTCTAAAAAAATAAAATTTAAATAAATATTTTTTAAACTTACCATTTTTCCTCTATGCACTTGCGTCGTTGCCCTCGTGGCCGTGCGCCGCACTTGTCGCCTTGCGCAGGTGGCTGCTCTTGCTGGTGCAGGCGGTCCTGTGTGTAGGCGGCCGTGTGTAGATGGCTGTCCTCACGGTTGCGGCCTCACGGTTGCGGGTAGATGGCCGCCCTCTCGGTAGCTCGCGGCTGCACGTGCAGAAGGCTGCCTGGGTCGCAGTCGACCGCCATCGCAGCGGTGGACGATTTGATCCGGCAGGCTTGCGCATGTCTGGCGAGGTTGAAAATAGTGATGACATAATTTGAAAATTGATAGATTAAAGGTATTTTTGTCATTTTTAAAATACTTAATAGATCCTATCACAGAAGGATCGCGGATTCACGATGTCTTGTGTAATATATTTTGTGGACCTGAATGAGATATTTTAAGATTTGTGGACTTTTGTGGTATAGTAGATAAACTTCAGGGGTCTAAATAGAATTATCCCAAAAAAATATTTATGCAACTCTATATTGCAATGTAAATAAATTTATGTGTGAGAAGAGTATGATAGAATATAAAATTATGTTTGAATTAACATGATTCGACTCTGATATTATGTTAAGTCTTTGATTATTGAAAAATTATTACGTCGATCACTAGAATGTTTGAGAAGTCAATTTTGGTCTCACCTTTGTTTACAATAATAATAACATCTAGCGGTGGTTAAAATGCGATTATTTTGGAGTTTCATAAGATCAAAAACAATAATAAAACATAAACAAAGTTTTAAAATAACAGCATTTTGCTAGAGCATCGTGTAATATAATAAATTAGAAAGTATTTGATTCAATATTACTTTTATATTATGCTATATAATTTAAATATAATACTATTTAAATGTTATCTTTTGAATAATGATTTCACGATCATTTATAAAATTATTTATACATATTATTAAATTAAATAATTATTTTTTAGATAGCATGATATTACATTAATGTCACACACTCATTCTTATAGACAATATCTATTCATAATAATGAGGGCTGACTATTAGTTAGAATCACAAAATAGATTTTACGATAAATATATTTTATTAATTTAAATATAAAAATATATAAGTTCAGATCACTCAAGGTATCCATAATAATGAGGGTTGACTTTTAGTTAAAATCACAAAATGATTTTAAGAAAAATATATTTTATTAATTCAAATACAAAAATACATAAATTCAGATATAAGACAGGTCACTTAAAGTAACCTTAAATAAGAGCATAGAGATTTAAAATCATCAAATGAGAAGATAAATTTTGGTAGCAGTGGGGCCATATGGGTGGTTATGAAAAATTATCATAAGATGGGAATTTGTAAACTTCTTTCAATAGCAAGTCACTTGTCTAAAAATGATAAATTTGTCACATAAACAGAGTAAACAACCACACCTTACAATAAATTAGGTGGGGAATTATAGTTCAAAATATCAAAAGTTCAGAATATCAGAATATCTTATAATATCACCTTATCATCTTATAATGTTATCACCATGTAATAAATTTTATATCAATAAAATAATTAGAATTAGCAGAAATACATCGCAAATATAGCAACAGGGTTAATAGATACGTCATTAGTGTGACAACAGAAATAATAGGATGCAGGTACATCTCCTGCTCGACGCTACACTTTTGGAAGATAGTTTGTCAACTACCGAGATCTCGGCTCATCATATCATCATATATTTTATATAACCTAATATAATATCTCGACATAAAGCTCAACAGAATATCAGATCAAGCAATACAAAATATGCGAAAGGTAACTCACAGAATATAATTGATATTGTCTTATATATTAGTTACTTTGATTTAATAGTTAAGATGTGTGATATTTTAATAAATATGTGCTCTCTTAGTTTAAAGCAAATATTACGTCTCTTTGAGTTAGTATAAACTTTCTTTTGACTTTGGGTTACTAAAAGTCGTTCGCGAATTGTGTAGATCTTTTGTACGTTAATCTCAATAATTTTTTGTCCCGATATTCTTCTTTTTCCCACATCATCCCAATACAGGGGTGACCAACACTTTCTGTCACAAAAAGCCTCGTATGGAGGCATCTTGATCTTAGCATGATAACTGTTATTGTAAGAAAACTTCATTAAAAAGTAGATGTTTTTTCCAATTATCCCCAAAATTTATGACACAAGCTTCAGCATATCTTCGAGAATTTGGATTATTCTCTCTAATTGTCCATCTGTCTTCAAGTGGTATATCATGCTGAAGTTAAGTTTCATTCTCATAGCCTTCTAGAGGCCAACCCAAGTCTTGAGACGAAATGAGGATTTTCATAAAATATAATAGATGCAGACACTCCGTGAAGTAATATTATTTCATCTATATACAATTGAGCCAAATATTCAAGTAGATAGGTCATCTTGATTGGTAGAAAATGAGCAAACTTTGTCAACCTATCCACGATTATCAAAATAGCATTATGTCTCTTTGATTTTGGTAATTCACAAATAAAATTTATAATGATATGCTCTCATTTCCAAATAGTAATTTCTAACTGTTGAAGTACTCCTCCAAGTCGTTGATGTTCTATTTTGATTTGCTAATAGACTAGATAATAATTTACATATTCAGCGGTATCTATCTTTATTCCAGGCCACAAAAATTGTCTTTGTAGGTTGTGGTATATTTTAGTTTCTCCAGGATGAACTGAATATCCTACAGTATGTGTCTTAGTAAGTATTTCTTTCTTGAGCTCTTTGGAGTCGATAATATATAATTGATAATCGGAGGATACTGTGAGATTCTGGCATGAATTCAAGTTTGCTTCTTTCTATGGCAATTTTGGGTCTTTCTGTAGTTGCTTTATTTATTTTATAGGTGCTCCTTGATTAGTGAGAGAATTACTAGCTAATTTCAGCTAATTTCAGCTAAGCGCATTAGCGATTATGTTGGCTTTTCTCGGATGGTATTCAATTTTCACATTGTAATTCTTTAGTAATTCTAATCATCTCCATTGTCTTGAATTTAATTCTTTTTGCGTAAAATATATTTTTAGGCTCTTGTGATTTGTGAAGATTTTACTTAACTTAATATAAATAATGTCTTCAGATCTTAAAAGCAAAGATAACTATAGTTAGTTCCAAATCTTGTATAGGATAATTAACTTCATAAGTTTTTAGTTGCCTAGATGCGCAGGCGATAACATTACTACCTTGCATCAGTATGCACTCCATTCTCTTTCGAGAAGTATCGCTATAAATAACAAAATTTTAGATGTAAAGAAAATGGTCAAGACATAGACCGTAACAAGTAGTTTTTTTAATTCTTCAAAACTTTTCTCATAGGCTTTTAATCATTTTAATCTTATAAATTTCATAGTTAATTAAAGAAGTGGTAAGGCAATCTTTCAAAAGTATAAAGCTAGGCCAACAAAATTTCTAACTTTAGTCACAGTATTCGGTCTTAAAATTTTAAAAAAAATTTCATAAATTCACACATATCTTCTATATTAAGCCACAAAGTCCTTGTTCACATAGAACTAGCACCACATAATAGCTATTTTGTGAAAATAATGCGCATAATTTAATATATTAAAATTTGTTTGATATATATATATAACATCTCTAATTTTTAATATTTACTTTTTTTGTATGATATAATATATTAAATTAAAATTAATTTTAAAGTTAAATAAATTATGTTTTTCAATTGATCCCACAATAGTGACTATTTTTTCTTTTTTCGGTCCAACTCCTTAAAAAAATAGAGCCTATTTAGTCTCAAAATTTGGGCCAATAAGGGTTAAGTGACCACAAAATTAAGATTAGATAAGCTAAATATTTACGTGCTTTCGTTGTAAAATATGAAATTTATAAAAAAAAATTTATCATTATAAGATTGAAATTATTTCTTCATAATTATGTGTATTTTAAAAAAGAATTATTTTTTTTAAAAAATCAATTTATCTGTGACTAATTATGCTGTGTATATGATCAAGATATTTGAGTTGTACAATTTAATTTCTATGCTAGAAATTGCCCGCATAAATTATATTATTCAGTCATTATTAACCATTAATATTTTTTATTTTTTACAAGATTAATATTAACGGTAGGTTGAGCCCGCGGTGCAACTGGATGGCCCAAATCGGAGCCATTGGTTCTTCAGATCGAATTCCCAGATATACCCCTGCTGCATTATATTCCCTATAACGGAGACCCCCGGCCATGGCGTGGAGACGAAGCCCAGGCACTTCACTCCGTCGGCCACGTCGATGAGGTAACTCTTCGCCGGCGGCGACAGCGTTGCCGCACCCACGAAGTGCAGAACAAGCTCCGGTATGGAAGCGCGGGCGGCCGCCGGCGAGGTCCAGTTGTAGCAGTACTCGAAAGGGTCCAGCTTCAGCCGCGGCACGTAGGTAAGCCGCCGGCTCAGTGCGCCAACAACGGCCTGATACGCCGGCTCCGCAAGCACTGTGAGTGTGGTTCCGGAGTCGACAATCGCACCGCCGTGTCTCCGGTCGTCCCAGACGCTCAACGGGATGCGGAGGACCTCGCCGGCGACAGAGATGCCGGAGACAGCGACGTAGTAGAAGGGTTGAAGTTGGGGTTTGACGACGAGGTGGGCCACCAAGGCGGCCGGGAGCAGGTCGGGGTTGGAGCCGAAGGCGAGGTAGCCGGTGGCGTTGCGGGAGCTGAGGTGGTCGACGAGGCAGTAGGAAAAGCGGCTGCCAAAGCGAGCAGTGGCGCCGGAGACGAAGGTGTTGGCACCGTAGCCGAGAGCGAGAACGCCGTCCGATTTTGTGAAGCTTGATCCGACGGAGGAGGACGTGCAGCCGACGACCATCCCATTGAGCGTCACTTGCCGGCGATCTGACAGCTCAGCTGTAATCGATTCTTTCGCGAAGATGCCCTGCGCCGACGAGCCCTGTGCGTACCTGCGGAGCAGGACCACAATTGAGTCAGATCACCCGCGGGACGTCGCACCGCGCTCATGGTTTATGCTCACAAGCGCGAGTATGTTACGTTGCGCAGCTCGAACAAAAAGGCTTTTGGTTCGATGCCACCGAGCAGATTCAAAGTTTTTTTTTTTTTGATATTATCGAATTAATAATTTTAAAAATTTAACATTCGTATCTTTTAATCAACTGTTTATATCAATCAATTATATTTTTTTATTTTTTAATATTAAATTTTATAAAATATCTAAAATATTTTTCTCGCATGCCCCTTCTTTTTCTCTCCTCTCTGTGTAGCTCTTCACCGACGCTCAAGAGAAGTTGTGTAGCCATCGATGAAGAGCGAGAGCAAGGAGACAATGAGATAGAGCGAGTGAAAGAGATTCGGAAGAAAAAAAGGATATTTTAGGTATTTTATAAAATTTTAATATTAAAAATTTAAAAATAAATAATATATATATATATATATATTATTCACTAAAAAAAATTTAAATTTTAAAAATTATAAACATAATTGATAAGATACATTAAACTCAAATACTTGAATGTAATTTACCCAAATTTTAGTCTAATAAATTATTTCTTAGTCTAATTTTTTGGCTTAGGTAATTTTTATTGGGCATGAGCGTCTCTTTTTAAAATTTTTAAAATATTTTTAAAGAAAATATTGATTAAATTTTATCTTTTTTATATTTTTAATTTAATTTAATATTAAGTCAATGTCACACCTTAAAAAAATACCCAACAATGCATGGGCGATTTAATAAATAAATGAATGAAAATGAAAGAAGCCAAAATTAGGAAGCGAGCATAACGGATGCAAATATAGGTCACACCGACACAAAATTCTACCGATTTATGATTTCTACCGATTACTAATTTTTTAAATAATTGATAAAAATTTCACAATACGAATTTTAAATCTTAAATTTTAAAAACTCAAAAATTCTGATCTCTACATTACTTTAACGTTAAATTTGAAATCATTAAAAAATATATCTTTAAAAATAAAATTTCAATTATTATCAATTAAATTTATATAATTCACTATAAATTAAATTTAATAAAATTTTTACTAAAACCAGACTAATTTCAGAATAAACTATATTAACAACTAATTTTAAAAAATCTATATATATGTGCGATCAATAGTTTGGATCAAATCTAATTAATAAATGAATTAGATCATTTTGTCAATCTGATTCATTTAAATTTATTTATAGATGAATAATTTGAACTTGATTTAACTCAATTATGTGTAATTTAAACTCAATTTGTATATAAATAAGTTAAATTTCATGATTTAGATTCAAAAATTTTTAGTTAAACTCGAATCAAATACTCTAATCTGATGGTATATTGCTGCCCCTTTGACTCAATGTCTATTTATCTGAGTCAGCGCAGAGTTATTTTCAAGCTCTGGCCCCATGTCGGACGGCGCATCGTTCGGAATTCAATCAGAGGACACCACGTGTGTCATACAGTTGGGTCCGGACATACGTGACGCCCTCTGATTGGACGTTCGAACTGTGCACCATCACCCAATAATTTTTCCTGAACGGAGAGCGCATCCAAACGTACCGGTAATCGTAGCTGCAGGGGGCGTCCGCCGTCGGGCACTTCGTCAGTGCGAACGGAAGCTCCTTCCGGCAGAGCTCCGACGAGCAATTGATCGGCTGGAACGAACTCGACTGACTAGCCTCGAACGCCCGCCCCGACTGCTGGTCTCCAGCGAAGCCGGAGCCTGCGGCGCGGCGGTATCGGCACGTGACCCAAGTGAGGTCACTGCCAGTGTCGGCGACGAGGAGAAACGGCTTCGGCGGCGTTCCGATCCTTACGCTCACGAAATACTGCCCTGTGCCTATGTACGCACCGGAGATTAACGGCATTTCCATCGCCGGATCCGCCGGCGGTCTCGATAATTTTTCGAAAGCCCGACGGCGATGCTGGTCGATTTGGATCATCGCCCGAAGGCGGTTCAGGCGGGAGGTTCCGGGCGGATCCGGCTGCCGCTGCAGCTGGAGCTGCAGCCGAAGGTGTGGAGCGGCGGACAATGCCGGCGAAGGAGATACGATGAAGAGGAGGAGGAGGAGGAGGAGGAGGAGGATGAGACGACGCATCGGAATAAGGCGAGTGAAATGGGTTTCTCTCTGGTTTTCTCCCTCTAGTTTCTCTCTCAAAGAACTAGAAATTAGCAGTGAGGGCGAGGAGGCCGATCCATTTTATCGCCGTCGGGTTTTGTTGATAATAAATTAAAATAAATAAAATTATAAAATATTTTCAATATTGTTTTGAAAATCCATCTCATTTATTATTTTTTTGACTTGATAATAAAATAGCGTAATTAAATCCCTAGATGAAGGACAGTAAAGTGCTGTTAAATGCATATATAATACACAGCATTAAAACTTATAAAGTTCTTTATAATTTAATATTATTACAATATTATATTATATTATTAAAAAATAATTATTTAATTTAATAAAAAAATATTATAAAAATTAAATATCAAACTTATTATGCAGTGGATCATGCACAGTTATTTAGTTACTCAAGATATTTACATATTTCCAATTATATTAGTTCAAATGAAGTTAATAAATTTAATAATATGCTTTTTTTTAGTAGAATTTAACAATATACTTGAAAATATTATTCTTATTGTCAAGTGGGGATCATGTTTTAGTATCTAAAGATCTTAAATTTAAATTTTTTATTAAAATAATTTTTAATTGAAGTAAAAAAAATTATAATATCTTGAAATAAAATAAAAAAATAATATACTCGAAAACTATTTATGTAATGAGATAAGTAGAATTATCTGGTAACTCAAGATATTTACTTATATTAAATAGTATTTATTAAGATAGAGTTGATAAAATTGACAATCTTCTTGAAAATTAATTAGTGATCAAGTACTATGAAAAAATAATAATAATAAACATGCATGAAATGGAAATAAATTTCACTTAAACGCTGGTACATGCATGCACTAGTTTACTTTATCTATGAGATTGACAGGCTGAGATAACTAAAATCTTTTTTCTTATCTTAGAATTTCATCATTGAACGTTAGGAGTGGCAATTCGGGTCTGTAGATCGGGTTCAAGTCAATTTCTTTTTTTATCAGACTCATTTAAGTTTGACTTAAAGCTAATACATTTATTAAATAGGACAAGAATCAAGACTTATATTGTAATATCTTGTGATCTTAATGTAGATGTATTATCTTTTTTGATTTTAGAGAACTGCGTGACTTGAGCATTCTCAGGAGTTACCCATCCCAGTACTATTCCAGTCCAAACATACTTAACAGTGAAATTTTTCTTCATTAATCTTATAGTTTTATCCCAAATATGCCTCTACTATTTCAGATTACGATATCTACTTACACATATCTTCCTCCTTTTTGATGTAGAATAATTTATTTTTATCACTTTTTATCGACCTAAAAGCCTGTCAAGAGCCGCACTTTGTCTTATTGATTTCTCTCTTAGAATGTCACCCGATGATTACTCTCTGCTCTCTTCGGCCACAGGCGTCATATATACTCAAGCCGTTTAATAAACGGCTTGAGTAGTTTAATAAACGGCTTGAGTAATGTCACTCGATGATTACTCTTTGCCTCTACTATTTTCAGATTACGATATCTACTTACACAGCTCAAGATCTCCCCCCTTTTTAATGTAGAACGATTCATTTATGTGTCATTCTCACCATTTCTTATTGACCTAAAAGCCTGTCAAGAGCCGCACTTTGTCTCACTGATTTCTCTCTTAGAATATCACCCGGTAATTACTTTATGCCCTCTTCGGCCACAGGCGTCACACATAGTCAAGCCGTTTAATAAACGAGTTATCCGATCCAACCAATCAAACTATTTATTATAATTTTTTAGATATGAAAATTTAATAAATTTAATATTTTTATTTTTAATTAATATTATATGCTGTGTTTGATTGAAATTTATTTTTTGGTGAAATATTATTTTATTAATATTTTAAAAACATTATAATGTTAAATTTAAAAATTAATTTTATTATACATTCAATACAAATTTTAATTTTTAACTGTAATGCAATTTTGTTTTTTGAAGATAAATAAATTAGGAGTTTAATTAAGGAAAATGAAAATTTTCCGAAGCGGTCGGCCCAAATGCTGTTTGTCTATCGTGATGTCGTCAGCTTGCTATCCGGTTGTTGACGGTGGTGGCCCGTAAGGCCAAGGGCAATCGGGATGGAGCAGGGAGCGGGGGCTTTCTCTGCAACAGCGCCGGATGCTGCGGCAGCGGCGGAGGCGGCGGTAGCACCGCCGCTGCACCCAGCGATCGCTCCTCTATCCTTTCTGCTAGGGAGGTGGAGAGGCGAGGGGGAAGGCGGGTTTCCCACCATCAACTCCTTCGCCTATGGAGAAGAACTCCTCTTCTCCCACTCCGGCAAGGTTTCTTCCTCTCCTGCCGCTTTCCTCCGCATTATCTTTCCTCTCTTCTCAGACCTATGGCGTCTCGTTCTGGTGGTAAGCAGCCAGTGATAACGTACAGCCAGAAGACGTGGAAGCTGGCTTCAGGAGAACCGATGCACGCCGAGAGTGGCTACTGGAGGCTGAGGCCTGACGGTTCCGTCGAAGTTGTAATTGCACAAAGCACCGGTCTTGTCGAGGTCCAGGTAACCCCTCTCCTCTAAGGGCCAAACAAGTATATTAATCTAGCCGGGTTAAGAGATTAACCCTGAATTATGTTTGGCTGCTAACTCATCACGAGCTTTACTGGCTGCTAACTCATCACGAGCTTTACCCAAGGAGGTGGTGGTGGTAAGGGTTAACGAGTTTAAGTTGGGGGAGGGTAAGTATTTGTGTTAACTACATTGATCTTTGAAAGCATTTGGTGTGTTAACTTGAGGTAACTTAAAACTTCGCGGTAACAAGTTAACCCACAAACCAAATGTCCCTTAAAAGGTTTCTCTGTTAGGCCGAACACGTTAATGTTCTCTTTTGTTGCATGAGAGATCTTACTTTCTAATGGTGGTTCCTGCCTTCTGGAGTCTGATTTTAAAAGAAATGGGGAAGGAAGAACACTCTAAACTCTAACCTTGCATATGTAGACAAGAAATTTTTTGCTTAATGCTTTAAGATCTCATTAATATTAACAAATTAAAATGGTTTTTCTTGCAATTAAAAAATTGTGAATACCTTGGCTTACTGCAGATGCATTGAAGGACAAGTCCTATACAAAATATTAGTTGTAGAATTGGAGTTGCAAATCACCATGGAGGCACCAAATCGAACCTGCCATTATCTATATTTCTGCAGCACATAATATGCGAAATCATTAACTCATATCACAGAGCTCAATAGCTGGTCATACTTTTATGTTTTACTTACGGTATTCTTTAATAGTACCATATTCTACGGCCCTTGTCCATTTAATCACTTGCCTTAATAATATATACTTATGCTGTCTAAATGGATTGTAGTTGTTGCATGCAAGTTTCATTCCAGAATATCATTACAAATCTCTTGTTATACACTGATGAACTTATGCTTTTGTAATTAATAACAGTCAAAGCTTCAAACTTAGCCAGTATGCTACTTTAGAATTATTGTTTATGTTTGTAAATTTTATGTGATATGCTTATATCTATACCCTGTTTCTAAGGCAATATTTGAACTCACCTGTCCGCTTGAGCTACTTTTTCTGTTACCAATTGAGCTTATTTCTATTATTGCTCGAGTTAATATGTGCTTACCTATAGTCAGCCGCATTGTTGGAGGCTTGATCAATCATTCCCTTGTAATTTGCAGAGAGGTTCATACGATGCTGAAAGTAAGACCGTTATGCTTCAGAGTGAACTTGTTGGAAATGCTTCAAAGGTAACCTTGGTTTATTCGCAACTTACCCCATTTGTCTCTAATAACCTGGTTTAATTTTAACCTAACATATCACATCACACATAAAATTTAATATTAAAAATTAACTTTATTTCACATCCTACACACATTACTAAAATAATAACTAACTTATATCACATCCCTCACATATCCCAACATAATAACTAACTTTATATCACACCCCCCACATACCCCAATATAATAACTAATTTTATTTCACATCATTCACAACTTTTAATAAAAAAATATCTCTATCCAAGTTTAATTTTAACCTTGTTAAATTTAATCTTACAACCAAACAGACCCTTGTGAAATCTACTGAGATATCCTGTATTTTACTTTGCCTAACAGACGGTAGTAGCTGTACATTAATTTATTATAGAATGAAATGTTTGTTGTGAGATCAACATGGGTGGGGAAAAAACTATTATGAACTAAGGCATAGCAAGTATTGTGAATTGTTCTTTCTGGTCTTATGAAGTTCGTTAGCGGTTAATGGGGCAATTTTTTGTTCGAACATTTGATGACAATTTTTTCTCTCAATGCTCGGTAAATGGTAACAATGATTTCAGGAACCAATTCTAAAGCAATTCAGGCAGAATTATTAGACATTGAGTCTGAATTGCATTATTATTTCATCAATTAATAGACCTACACATTATAAAGATTAAAAAGGCCAAAAAAAGCTTTACCACATCAACTGGTCAAAGAAATTCACCCAGCCTTTTAACATTAATTGCAAAATCTCTTGATTAATTTGTGAAAATGAAAGTAGAATTTTTTTTTTAAGTTTCAAAAAAAAGTAGAAAAAACGCTTTTGTGAACAGCCTATCCAAAGCTGCTTCTTTATCAGATCAGGCAGTAGTTGGTGCAATGCAATTGTTTAAGAAAATAGATGCTAATAACGATCAATACACATTGGTTGGCAATTTTACCCAAACCCGTTTAACCCGCCTCAACCCACCCCTAATGGTATGGGTATGGGTTGCAAAATTATACTCATAACCGACCCGCGACCCATCCTAACTTGTCATGAGATAGGTTGAGTTCGAGTATAACACAATTACACCCTCTCTAGCCTGTGAATTAAATAAAATAATAAATTTCTAAAATTAAAATGATTTGAATTGGAATTATGTTCTCATTTTGGACCAAAACAAATCACTTGTTATTAATTTGGGGTAGGGCGAGCGTGACATGTACGGCGAGTCAGGGCGGGGTGGATTGATGCCTGTACGAGGTGGTAGAATGGAAGTTGGGCAAGGCAGGGCGGGGCTGGGTATGAGGTGGATATGAGTAATGGTTAATAGATAGCAAGGTGGGTATGAGTTTGTTTAACCTGATCGAAATCCGCCCATTGTCATTCCTATATGAACACTCAAATACAAAGTTTTATAAGATTTACCCATTGATCCTCATTCTCCATAAATGGTTTATGTCGGATTTTGTCAGCCATGTATAGTTGGTTGGAATCACTCGGCTCCTGTCGAAGGAGTCAGCAGTTGGAGGAATCTCTCTCTCTCTCTCTCAATTTCTAGAGAATGATTAGTCATAGATCAATTAGATTTTGCATCTATGAAGGAAACATAAATGAGATACAAATTTCAAAACTTTCAAATTGATATTGATTTTTGATTTAAATTACAACATATTTCACTTTTTATTGTTTTATTATATAACGGATGATTCGTGAAGAGTCTTTTTTTTTTTAAAAAACTTTTTCCTTTTCATTTAGTTCATATATTTTTTCTTTTCTTAACTCAAATAATAAAATTAAAATAAGATTGTATTAAATTGTATAAGAATAGGTGATAGAAAATAAAAAATGGAAAAGGGGTTAAATGAAATAGGATTTTTGAACCAAAATTGATGGGATAGTGTCAGCTTATCTATGTAGTCATGCACTTTTCAAATAAAAATTCATTTTTTAAAAGATCTGGGCTTTCATTATTTAGACAATACAATGAAAAAGAGCTATGTAGATCGAAATATATACATTTCGATCGTATTCTTTGGTTGGAATTTCTATACTGAAATGGATTTCATTTCTTTTGAAGGTGAAATTAATAAACCGAGCTTTCAAAGCAGTGAATGGTGAGCTATCATATGTTGTTCAGATGGCAACCAACCTCAACAGTCTCCAGCCCCATCTTAAGGCCTTGCTCAAGAAGTTGTGATATATTTCGCCATCTCAAGCATGCCATGTTTCTTTCTTATCATTCATGTGAGCAATTATATTAATGACTGCTATTTAATCCTGGATCAAACTTCTGCTTGGTTGATGTTAAAAGCATTTATTGTTACTGTTAATTAGAAGCTTCGTGGGCATAGTAAATTTGCATAATTAAACACATGAAAGCCTCGGGGCAATTTGTTTGCTAAGCTACATAGTCCTAAGTAAGAAATCATAGTAATGAGGAAATATTATTATGAGCTGTTATGGATCAAATAATTCCATACAATCCCCCAAACCAGACACTAGATGAACAGATTTTGTACGAAGAAGACTTGAAGTCGTAGGAAGGTCCTACAAAAGAAAGAAATGTGAAGGCAAACTAAAAGCACTCAAAGATTTAGTATGCATTTACTTGGATAGAATGTTCTATTTCACCCTTATTTCTTATAAAATAGTTATTCTCATGTTTACTTTAGTAGCATAATTATTCTATATGAATCTCTATTTTACATTTCATGGAATAGTTATTTCTTCTTTCCATCTAAGAATAGTTATTCTTTGGCTATTTTTGTTTTGGCGAAACCTTAATATCAGACGACCATATTGTAATATGGTGCTAATGCTTTGAGACTTTGTAGTGGAGTATGGAATCTCTTTGTGGTTTCTTCTGAGGTTCAAGAGGACTCAGAGATTAACTCTACTTCGGTATACTTGAGCAAAGTTATTTGATCAATGCGTCGGGCCCAGTTCAACATGATTTCGAATAGATGATCCCAATAAAGGCATTGTTTCCTTCACAAACAATAAACTACACAAACTGTAGGTGTATAACTAGATATCCATTCTGTTAGATCACACAAATAATTATCTTACATTAAATACTGAACAAAAAATTGTGTTAATGTATACATATTTACATATACCCTTTGGGCTAGCTTGTTTGTTGATGTGTTCTCGACAATCTTCTACCATTATGAAAAATTAATAAGGTCATGCGACTTCCCACCGTACCTTCAAATGGTTGAACGAGCTACTAATATGCATGCACTTAAACAGCCCATTAGAGATGAAATATTTATGTGAATGTATTATCATATTAATAGAGATTAGCTAAAAAACATATAAAAAATTATACAAATCAAGCTTTTATTCTATTAGATAAGGTAAGCTACATAAATCTTTTATTTTCATTGCACTCTATCAAATCACAAATCATCATTTAACTTCAAATATGTAAAGATCATTTTATGCAATTTCTTGTCATATCTTTTGACCTGTCTTTTCCTCTTTTTACATGAAATTTTATTTCATGTTAAATATTACGTAATATGTTAAGAAATTGCGATCTTAATATACAAGCATTAGTTCTTTCAAACAAAATATTAGATTGACTTAACTCAAAAAGAAAACTAACATCAAATTAATACAAGAATAGAACAAATATCTCTTGAAACCTGAAGCAAAACACAAGAACAGTCTTGACCGAGTTTCGGATCCAGAACTAGAGATATGCATTTAATATTTCAACCTTCTGATTGTCTGAAAATTGAAAAAAAAAAAATTTTGATACTCTGAAAATTGAAAATTAATAGTAAAAAGCATTAACAAAGACTCATTAGTTCCAGCTGCGGTGCTGCTTCCAGTTGATTAACTTTCAGTTTACTCCTTCAGGCAGCAAATGGTGCTCCTTAGCAGTGCTGCAAATCATGAGGAAATAGGGTTAAACAAGAAACAAGAACAATAAAATGAGATCTTAAAAATAATGAAAATTGCATCTGGGCTAGAAGGTCAGAAAGTTATTGCATATTGATCCTAACTTTTAAAAACCTCGATTTGTGTCCCAAAGGTTTTAGAATCGCTGTCATTTAATCTGAATTAAAACATAATTGTTAAATTTTTACCATTATGCCGTGAAACTATTCCCAATTGATCGCTTTTTGGCTTTTTAGAATATAATTTTTTTTTAAATATTAATATTAAGATATTTTAATTTTAAATTTTATAAACAAAGAAAGCAAGAAATATGAGAAATTAAATTTTAAATTTTTATTAAATTTTTAAAGAATGACTTAATAAAAGAGTATAAATATCCTTTAAAATATGTAAATTATTCAAATTAATCAAAAAATAATTAAATTTTATATTTTCTATTAGAAAAAGCTAATTAAAAAAAGCGAGATTCTGAAAGAGAAACTAAAACTGCAACGCTTTTATAATCTGAGGATCCAGAATCAAAATTTTCTAAAGTTGGAACCAATTTCTCAACTCAAGGTTCTCAGATGCAATTTACCCTAAAAATAATCAGAAAAGCAAAGGAGATGAGCACTAACTTTAAGGTATAAGCTCCTCCTGCCTTCACTTTTCCACAATCCTTGCATCCCCAGATCCCCAGTGCTTTTCTTTTCACTGCATACTGTGAATCCAGTAGGTGGTACCACCATTAAAAAAGTTTTAACCAATTACAAGTGATGGGAGAACAATTACTGCAAAAAAATATTTTGCACTTAACATTTGTTTCAATGTTGTAATTCTTCAAGATAACATAACATGATGACAGCATTCAACATGAAAAACCTTAAGAACAAGATATTTAGAGGGCATCAGATTCACTGCAATATAAATGTTTATGTTATTTAAGATGTTTACGTTATATTTAAATTGTTCATTTAGTTTAATATAAATATACCAAAAGTTAATGATAATATTAAATTATTTTCATTATAATAAGCTTAACTAACTCTTCTCAAAATCAATCCAACTTACATCTCTACATTACAATTAGGGCAAGATGTCATTTAGAATGACAGTTTGTAAATTTGTACGATATAATATAAACTAGCATGTTGAGAAACCTCCATTTTCTTAATTTTAGATATATTGTTAAAGCAGTAAAAGTGCAGATAGGGATTAAAGGCCATGTACCATATTTGCCAACAGTTCCAGCCTTCCTCTTATCAAAAAAAAAAAAAAACAATCCCAGCCTTCTTTGTCCTCTAGTCTGTTCTAAATGAAGGATAAAGAAGATCAATATGGTTGATGGTGGAAGTTTATGAACAACAAAGAATCATAAACCAGTTCCAAACAAACCCAAGCAAAAAAAATTATCTAAAATGCCTTGTAGCTTCCTAAATGATGGAGTATGTTGCCCATTCAGATTAAAAGAACATTTAAGACACTCAAACAACACATCAATATCACTTCACTAAAAGCTCTTTTTTATGGATATTCACTAAAAGCTGATGTGAATTACCCTAGATGTATAAGATTTTCAAGACAAATGTAATGATAAAATGCTGGTATTTAGTGAATGGCTATGGCAGGAAGGAATGACAGGTTCCATTGATGAAATCATGGAATTGAGCAGAAAAATGCTGGCATCAAAATACAGTGTATAGAATAATATGAATATTTAACAGTATTCAGACAATCAGCAAAGATATGATAAAGGTCAATGCTTCAAAACAGTAGATTTCATGGCCCCCTTAAGTTACTGATAAAGTTCATAGAACACAGCATAATATAGCTACATCAATATGTATAAGATTTTCAGGCCAAATAGAAGTAAGATACATTTGCTAGCCTGCCACACAAATCTTAATATATTATACTACATATATTCTTTTCAAAAAATTTATACTGTCGTGATTATCTTTTGTAAACAATAATAAGATTAATGATATTATATAATATTGGATGCTAGCCTATATAGTAGAAATATATAAATAAAATAAGTATTACAAAGACATGGATGCTTGTATTACAAAGACACCGCGACAAAGACTACAAGGGCCGCGAGGTCTCATTTCGGCTTCGAAAAGCTCTTCAGCACTATTTGGTGAGGGTGTTAGACCTATAGGGGCATTGCTCTTCTCTGATGATTGTCTAGAGATGATTTTTGTTTCCTTGTGATAGAAAATGTACTACGATATTGCGTTTCTTCATTGAATTGTCGTAGTTTGGCTTTGCCTGTTTATTTGTCTAATCTAGTATTGTTGTAGTAGTTTGCAGTTTTCTTGGTGTTCTAGGCCTTCTTAAAGTTTGCTTTTGGTTATATTATCTAAGTGCGTTGCAATGTTCTAGCTCATATAAATGTCTGTGCATCCATCACCTTAACGATTCCAGGAAGCTCTATATAAATGCATTTTTTAGAAAGTTCTTTATTTGATTTTCTGTTCATTTTTCTTGTTAAATTGACGCTTTACCTTCACCAGGAGAGGTCTATCACTCATTGGTTTGATTTTTTATAGTAAGTTATGATGCATGAGTTATGGCACTCATAGTTAGTTCTAATTGCAGTTATTGGGATATACATGGGAGCCGTTCCTTTTGGTTGGAGATATATTTATGTGCAATGATAGCACAAATTTAATTCTATAATTTTTTTTTCATTTGGCATGTATAGTTGGAATAGTTTTTAGTAATTGTACTTGTATTTTAAAAAGAATATTTAAAAAAAATTGCTTCTTTCATAACTAACGATGCTATGTATACGATCAAGATGTTTTTGTTGTATAATTCACTTTGTACAATAGATGTATGTAATTATTGCTTTTTAGGTTGATGTATGTTAATTAATTGAATATTGTGCCTAATTTTAGTCTCCCCAAGATAACTCCCCTAAAAAATGGTACCAGATCCTAAGATTCGGTTGGGTCATAAGTGAATCAAGTGGTTCATGTTGATTGTGCTCCACAAGTCTTGTCTCTCATGATTGACAAATAAAAAGAATCAGTGATTCCAATTGTGCTTGTAAGTGCTCGGGTGGGCTCTTGAAATGCATGCACTTGAATGACCTATTGGACTGGGAAAGATTCAATGTGAAGGGATTCTCATTGTGAGAAGGAGATTTGTTGGATATATGTGGAGAATTATCCCACGTTAGATATTTAACACAAGTTATGTTAATATGAAATTGATATTCCTTACTTATTAGCCTAAACTTTCGGGTTAGTAGGTGCCTTTCAATTGTGTGTTAGGCCCAACTTGGGCTCCACCAAAGTAACTACCCTACCAGTAGTAGCTAAAAAATTGTTACTTCCCTTCTCTTCATTTCCCAGGCTAACCTGAAAGCCGAAACCCAAAGGCCAAAGCCTGAAGCTTAAAGGCTAATGGCCAAAGCCAGAAGCCTAAAAGGCCTGAGCTCTAAACTAGAAGGCCTAAACTTGAAGCCTCAAGTCCGAAGCTTGAACTCTCAAGCCCGAAGCCCAAAGGCCAAAAGCTCAATGGTAGAAGGTCAAAAACCCAAGACTAAGCCCGAAAGCCTGAAGGTCGAAGCTCAAACCCACATAGAATATGTTGTGTTCTTTTTTTCAGTTCTGTAGAATTTGTGACCTTTACTTCTCTTTCTGTTAATGATTGGCATATCTTTGTTTGGAGAGTTTCTTTTGTAGTTCTTCATTGTTACAAATTGGCTTGCAAAACGATTTTTCAACAACACCAAAGTCACCAATTTTATTGTTTTTTAATTGCCAAGTGGAATTACTATGCAGATGAATGGCATTTTCATCTACCTTCTTGGTGAATCTAAATAGGAGCAAGTAGCAGGTTATCTACAATCAGATAAATTGTTCTTCATTTTCATTTGGAAGTCCTTGATGATCTGAATAATATAACAGTTTCCTTTTTTATAGTTTACAGTAGCTTGCTGGCCATGTTTTTTTGGAAACTATTATGGTGTTGTCTTCATATTTTACTGAACACAGTTTTCTCCTTTTTTTAATTTTGGTTATTTAGAGGGACGAGCTATTGCAGCAACTGCAGCTAACAGAAATGTTGCAATTGTATCACATTTTTGCAAAATTTTGCCTTCTGATTTTTTTCCCATTCTTCCTTGTTTCTTATTTGTTAAGGTGACCAAAATTTTTAGCAGTCATCTGAGGTGTTGATCCATGCAATCCTTCAAGATATCAATTTGATTCTTGATCTTGTTGTACTTCTCTGAGAATAATTTGATTTTCATTTGATTTTGTAAAAAAAAAGTTGTAGTATTGTCCTTAGAACAATGTTTGTAAGATTCAAACAGACAAGGGGGTGATTTGAAAGTAAATCGAAGTCATGCCGGAGCATTTGTTATGTTTTGAAAACCGTAAGTTATGAGAACTCTCTGCTGCCAGTGTCTCTCTAAATAGTTGAGGTCATCACATGAAATGCACAAGAAAATCATCCTTTTTGGCAAATATATCTAATCTCATCAGCCAACTTCCATTATCTCTTCTTGAGCTTGAAGTTTATATCTTCACTTTCTTTGTGAAATTACTGATGAGAACATCCCAGAGCCTGCAACACCAGTGAAATCCCTTTTCAAGAATTTACTCCCCTGAGATCCTCGTTGATGTCCTCTCATTTCTTCCTAACATGCGTAAACTTCTTTTACCTCTCTCTCTCTCTCTCTCTCTCTCTCTCTCCACACACACACACACACAGCAGTAGCTCTAATGGATTCCTCTTCAATGTATTTATAAAAAAAAGAGAGATGTCTTGAGTAACATCATATTTCATAATATTTCAAAAAAAATGAAATATCTTGTTACTCACCATCATAATCAACATGCTTTGTGTCAAAAAGATCAAACTCTTCTGCACTCCATACTGAATTTACAAATTTTACTTTTCCAGTTAGTTCATAAGAATTAGAAACTCACATTTCAGGACAATAAAAGCTTGTTACATGAAATGTGCCAAAGCCAAAACAAGCCGTTCCTAAAATAAATAAATGTATTTCAAAGATTTGAGCAAATCTAAAGAAAGTTTTCTTAAATTCATCACAAAATATTTCTAAATCGCAATATACCCAATACTAGATAAAGAGAAAGGTATTTTAATAATAAAATAATTTTATTTTATATTATAATATTAAAACATATTTTTCTTTATCTTCCAAAATTTTAATCATCTTTAAAATATATTTCAACCAGAAAAAGCTTAAGAGAGCATTTAATTTAATATTATCTTGATATTATGTTATTTAAATATTTTGATATCAAAATATTATTATTTAAATAATAATTATATTATTTTTAATAAGATTATTTATATATATTATTAAATTAAATAATTATTTTTTAAGATAATATAATATAATATTAAGATAATATTGAATCAAATATTTTCTAAATAAAATGGCTCTTAAAATCAAAATAATATTTGCATGTGTGTGTCAAATAAAAGAAAATTGGATGTGGAGGAGAATGGAATAGTAGATGGTTACAATTATCTTTTGAACATCTTCACTGTGAATATGAAGATTGTGGAAGATAAATTGATGGGACACAAATCAGTATAATTTAATTATTACGGTGACATTAAAATTGAAATTTAAATCAATTAATTGAAGATTTTTATATTAGTTATATTCATATTTGATTTTATTTGATGAAAATTCATAATTAATTCAAGAGATTTGAAGTCCTATTATATTTAGAACTGATTTTATCTTATTATAGCAGAATTAATTTCATATTTATTTCAAATTTATTTATTTTATTTTTATATTTCATATTATATTTTCAAAAAAATTTATAGAATATTTCTATATAAAGAGGTTGTCTAGCATTATATTTGGGTACTTGTCATTGATTAATGAAATGAATTCAAAATTTTTTAAATGTCTAAATTCAAATTAATGGATTGATATTTCAGTGAAAGTAAAGATAGGATTAGCTTTTCATAAGAATACTCAAATAACATAGCTATCTCTTTTAATAATAATAATAATAATAATAATAATAATAAAATAAAATCTCTCATTTCCTCTCTCTATTCATCTCTCTGCCTCTATCTCTGCGATCCTACCTACACGTGCACACTAGTGCAATCCAGACCACTTCGATGACTTCACACACTTGGTGCATGCCCTTCGATCACCCGTCACTAGCTCGCTCACAAATCTACACAACTGCGCTATGCTATCCTGCCTGCACGACCACGTTGTCTCCCCGTACTAGCCTACCTGGGTGACCACACCACCATCTCGTGTTGGCCCATAGCCGCAAGTCTGCATGAGTATTGCGCACTGGTTTGCGCACTTGCATGAGCCACTCCAGCCCACACGAGCATCTCTTTCTCGAGCGTGCGCCTACCTTATCGTGCTACTCAGCCAACCCAGTCGTCCTGCCCGGCCGACCCTGCTGTCCTGCTCGGTTGATCCTATTGTTCTACTCTGCCCTCGCCCGCACAACCAAAATCAGTCGTCCTTGTGAGTTCCATCTAGAGCTCGCCACATTTAAGTCTATACTTAGCAATCGCATTGTTTGTCTGCATCATATCAAAACTCGTGCTTACTTGTTAGAATTTAAATTGCTCTAGTTGCTAATTTTCGACTCATTCGAAATTATATTATGCAATTTTATATTTTTTTAGTTTGGTTCTAACCATGTGACTATACATTTATTTGGGTGAAAATTACTGTTAAATTTAAATATAAAATATCTATTCAAATTCTTGAATTTCGAATCTAATTTATTAAATTTTAACTAAATTTTTCTAATTTAAATTGATAAATTTTTATTTATCAGATAATTTATATTAATTTTAATTTGTGATATTTAAAATTTAATTTATCATAAAATTATAATTTAAATTTTTTTAAAAATTAATTAAAATAATTTATTATTTAATTTTACTAATTATAAAATTTACATATTTTCTGTCCAGCATCACAAACAAGTTGGTTATGTAATTCCATGTTGACAATCAAAATGTCCTATTTCTTAGATAACCCAAAAGAAATAACCATTAAATCAATGCAAAATTGCTTTTTAGACTAAAGTTTTATTTTTAAATTAATGAAATATTTGATTGAATATTATTTCAATATTATTATGTCATATCATTTAAATATTATATTTTAAAAAATAATTTTATAATTTTCAAAAAATTATTTATACATATCATTAAATTAAATAATTATTTTTAAATATATTATTAAATAAAATAATTATTTTTATAAATAATATAATATAACATCAAGATAATCAAGATAATACGAACTAAATACCGTCAGAGTTCATTATACTCTAACTTGTGATGCCACCCGCACGCATGTTTTAGACGCTCGAAGATAAGGGTGTTAATATGAATCGAAGATCAAAAATCGATCGAAAATTGAATCGATTTTAGATCGAAAATCGATCGAAAATTAAATCAATTTTAGATCGAATCAAAATCGAGTCGATGTAAATGAGCCGACTAACAAGCCAAAAGTTCGGCTCGGTAATAATTTCGAGCCAATTTTGAGCCGAGTAGGCTCGGCTCGATCCAGCTCGAAATCGCCTCGAATTAAAATACATTTTATATTATAATACATATATATAATATATATATATATTATAAACCGAGCAGATCTCGAGCCGGATCGAGTCGAACAATCGGCTCAAAAAAAAAAAAGATTTGATTCATTTTCAAGTCGGCTCGAAAATGAATCGAAATCGGCTCGAAGTCGAACCCAATCAAGCTCGAGTAGATTTCAAATCGATCGAAATGTAATCAATCCGATTTCAAGCCGGTATTAGCTCGACTCGAAATCGGATCAGTAACAGCCATACTCAGAAGAACATTCACATACTGTGATGAATATGATTTGCACTGCTCCAACATCAATCAAATCAGAATCCATGTTACTGTAACTAGTGCAAAAATTTGGAAGAAGACAATAAATATCAGCGCTGATATGAGATCATATCAAATCAGCTAATTTTTTTGGAACAAATTTTGAATTTACATAAAGAAAAAGTAGTATGATCACCACCTGAAAATATCTTAATGTACTATCAAATAAAAAAAGAAAATATCTTAATGTACTTATTTGTGGTTATCATTTCAATCAATTTATTTATTCTATTAATTAATTGCCATCGTAAATAGTAAGTATGATAAAATCGGATTGAATTTCGCAGTAAACCAGCCCGAATGGCGAGCAAGGTCCTCGTTAGACCGGTAGGACAACTCCGCTGTTTACAACACTGATTCGAACCGACTCTATTTGATAATTGTAACATCAGATTTGAATAGAGTATAGAATCTGGTGATTTTAATTGGAGAAAAACAGATAAAAGAGAGCCATCTGAACAAGTACAATGGGATTGTTGCTCTAATTATGCAATACTTCTTTTTACAGCACTAGAGATAGATTTATTAAAGCGAATAAGCTGGGATTAAGCAGGCAAAGAACTTCAACTTATCTACTGACGACTCCTGGAATCGATCACTTGGTCTACTTCTGCTGCTTGGAGGTCTCGTATAGCTCGCTCCTTGCAAATCTCCCACGAACCCTCGGCTGGCTATCTGCTAAGGCCTTCCTGCATGCGTACTGTAGAATAAAAGCATATTAGGATTGCACTGCAAAGCTAAAGGAAGAAAAAGGAACAAACATTTAGACGATTCAAGGAATGTCTCACTATTCAAATCCAAGGTAATAAGTTGAAATGAAAGTTCAACTTTTTTTGAAAGAGTTTGTCAAAATTAAAGTATATCACTATATTTTCAACCTTCATAAACAGAAAGAGAATGAAATTTTACATTCCACAATCTCCCTAGTTTGGGATGACCCTTGTGTTGGGAATCGTACACCTTCATCAACACCAAGACAAAACCCACAAAACACAACACCGAAGTGAAAATCCAGATTAAAGACCATAGAAATGTGAAGAATGACGAATAAAAAACTAATAACATCAATACTCACATGGAAAACCATAAATTCAGGAAAATATTATGACCTCACTAAAAAAAACTCCATTATTCTTTAAGAGTTTTTGGAAAAGGATTACAAGAGATCGTACCATAGCCCCCACAAACCGTGGAATAACTTTTAAGATCAGGAATCATCATCACATAACAGATTTAGACACACAAGAGCATACATAATGAGATCAATACAGCAAATGCAACCTTGAAAATAGGCTTGCAAATGACATCGCATTGGACAGTCCGATCGGCCCATGGAATGGTACGTTCATCGTCCGACGCTTATCTGATTGTTATCCAAAGTTTATCTCGAACAGATGATTAGTAACTATGGTTCGATCATCCTCTCATGTTCGCCACCAACAAAGAGTTTGTTGACTATTAGCTATATCGAATGGCCCGTACAGATAAACAGACAATCTGATCCTTGTAACTATGTTTTTTCCTACATCAGATCATCCACTCGACCATTTGTCCAATTTGATACCAATGTGTAAGAAGATCTAGGTTCCACACATCTAAACACCATAGTATCTATCTATCCATGCTTACTTTATGTGCATGATTCAGTGTTATCCACTCCTTTTTCTCGCTTGTCTTCCAAGAAACAACTAATTGTTTTTTGCCCAATATATAAAAGTTCCAAATTAAAAGAATGTAAATTTAACTGTATTAGTGTGACTTGGTACCCATCACGCAAGTCACTTCGACTTGAGTTCTTATAAACTAAATTTTACCTCTATGCATGTCTTGTTTACCGATCAGAGTATATTAACCATTAAATGAATTTGTGCATAAATTATCATTACTACTAAACTTGATTAAATCACAACTAATATAACATCTCTCACAAGTATATTAAATTTATTTCTTAGAATGGGAATATAAGTGTTTTTAGAACTTTCTTCTATTCCTCATACTTGGATAAAGTTTGGGAGAGAAGCAAAGTAACTACAAACAAAACTCTCTAAAACTAGTTGAGTTGGTTATATGAATTATCCTTTTTGTTTAGCTATATATAACAATTACATCCCAAGTCAGAAAGTTAATTTTGGTTTTCCATCTCTCTCTTTGACATATTTAGTTGAGAAGAAAAAAAACCAAAAATATAATTGCTCCCACCTTGATTTTCCTGCCGAAATTTCTATTCATTTTCTTCTTCATGTATCTTGAGATCTTTTGTTTTCGTTCCTCAGACTTCATTTTGCCCATGGCTTCCAGCATCTCTATAGAGTGGCGAACAGAACTCGTTCTTCCAGATTTTGCATTGAAATTTCCAAGTTTCTGTCATAAAAACCCAAATCAGTAACCTTTTACATACTAAAGTTGTTCAAGAAAACCACTATGAATATTAATGCCTATCATTTTAAAAAAAGACAGTTTTGCTTCTTCTAATGATAGTTTGATCTCAACAAATCATAATTTAACACCAAATTTGCAACTAAATGTAATTCAATTTTTTATAAGAAAATTAAACTACAGCAATTGAATCGAATATATCCACTATTGTGAAAAAATAAATTCTTCTTTCAAAAATATTATGATGGTTTACTTTTGAAGTCAGAGAACGAGGTAGGCGGAGAATGAGGATCATTCTGTGGCACTCCTGTTGAAGTCAAAGCATAACATCGAAGTAAGACATACATAATTAGATCCTTTGAAAAATCCTTGTCAGTACTAATAGGGTAAATGACGTACTTTCCTTACCTCTCAATAAGTTTTTTTCCTATTAAAACTCGTAATTATAGGTTAAAATGAAGCAACTTATTATTTTCTAAAAGCTGATCCTCGATGAATACTTCGATAGAAAGTGATTATGTAAAGATATAAAGTAGATGATGATAGCTAGGGGCAATAACATCAAAACCCAAAACTCTTGTCGATTACACATTTGTTTTACTAGAACTTATCAACTACACATCTTTGATATTATGTCATGAACCTTATGTTAAATATAAAAAAAAAATGCATTAATAAATATCAAGAACTTAAAAAGGCACTTTAACACTACAAAACTCTAGATTCTTTGATATTATGCCTCCGAATTTTTTAAACGCCATAAAATTGCATCATAGTTTTATTGTGCTAAAACAATTATAGATCTTGTGAAATTGGCTAAGATCTCAGAGGTATGTAATCTTACCAAACCCAAGTAGAGGAGAGAATAAACCATCTAGAGTTTAGCTCTTATGTTAAGAGTAGCTAATAGATGGCAATGATATTTGGTGCACAAAATAACTAGGAGGCTTACAAGTAGTATAAAAGAACTGAGATTAAACATGTATTTTGCTAAACTTTCAAGAGTGTAGTCATTTTTTTAAGTAAGAAAACCACAAAACAAGTCTCTAATATTAAATGCAAATTTCACAAAAGCTTAGTCTTTTTCCACTCATCTAAAAAGTCATTTGCTAATTTTTATAATTCTGATCAGTCAATTTGGTAACAACAAGTAAAGGCACAAGAAAGCAGAATTCGACAAGTGAAAGCAGAATGTAACCAACCTGAATGTCACCTTCACTGAATGCTCTCCTCATTCCATAAGCAGCTTCAAAATCCAAGCCCTGCAACTCAACGAAGCTAAGCCTTCTACCAACACTAATCCATTCCGTCGAGTTTAAAGACCCAACACTAACACTTTTCAGTAGTTGCCCCTCATTGTTAATCATTGAGGAAGCATTTAAAACAGCAGGTTCAGGTATAGATTCATCAATGACGTACTTTTCCAAGAGATCCTTCTTGCACTCATAGAAGACATCACTCAATAGTTGTTCATTTTCAATCTCATTGTGAATAGATTCTATTTCTGCCGCCTTGATTGGATCTGTGATCACATCATCTCCACTAGATATTAAGGAAATGGCAGCACTCACAGGATATAATGGAAGTAGTGATGGTTCTTCTAGGATGGGCTCTGGAGCTTTGAATAAGTCTCCTTCTCCTCCAAGGTCATACTCCAATATGGTGGATGGCTGCAGTAGATTGACCTGCAGAGAAGCAAAGGAAAAAAAGGTTCATAGTAAGGAAATGATGGCATTTCTTTTATTTCATGAATAACTAACTGACCATATACCTACTATGGGCTTTGACAAGAAATAACTCCATGTCATTATGTTTTTAATTTGTCTTTCATCAAATTATAGAAAGAATCAAACTTGTGTGAATAAACATCATAAGCAGGAATACCACTATCAATTCTTAAGATAATGCCACCAAAAGTGCTAACAAATTGATAAGACTAAACATCAGATACACTCGCAACCAAAGAAATCAGTGCTACATAATCTAGATAAAAATTTCAATTTAATCGACCATTTAGGATAGATAGAGAGAAGTGAGAGGAATTGAGGAAGCAAATATTCAAATTTTAAAGTAAGCCATTACTCTTTCCCTAACCCCAAAACAAATATGGAATCCCCATTAATTCCCAAGAACCAGTTGGCCTTGGGGTGCCACCCATCCCACAAAGATGTTTGCATAATACATGATTTAGAGCTCGGATCAAATAACTAATTAAAAACATACAGATGGGTAAGGATTTAAGGCATCCCAACATAAAATTTGAAGATTAACCAATTTTCTTAGTTATTATGATTCCTTAATCAAATGGCATATAGAAGCAGCTTCAGAACAATTTTCATAAATCATACTAAACATATTAATTCCCTGTTGGATGACTACTGATGTTAATACACACATAAAGGTTTGGAAGAAATTTAAGAAAAGCTTGTTCATTACTCTTAGAGTCATTTTGGTAACAGCTTAAAAACATTAATAAGTGTAAGAAGCTTAAATTTTTAAGCTTCTTCAACTTTTGAAGTAGATTAAAAATTAAGCTACCTTTCAAGCAGCTCAAAGGGATTTTTAAACTTCTAAAGTGCTTAAACAGCTGAAAGTACCTTAAATTCTTTTAATGTATAAAATAATGTTTGGGTGTTCTTTAGGCTCAAACGGTTTGAAAATTTTAAGCCATATAAACACAACATTACTGTTTGAAAACACTTTAAATCTAACCAGCTTAAATTTAGGTTTAAGCTATTACCAAACAGACCCTCAAGCTTAAATTTAGGTTTAATAAATCACTTCATCATCGTTAAGAAATCAATTCACTTGAAATGAAATGGATTAAACTCGAAATTAACTCAATACATCTATCAACATGTGTGTGCAATGTGCACCTCTGTTATATGATGCATGTGAAAGAAATTAGGACACAATTAAACAAACATGCAATAGATATATATCAAACAGATGAAATTAATTTAATATAGAGTACAATATGTATGTATCACACATATTTAATTCAAGAGATAACGCTGATAATCAAGGCAACAACTGAAATTTTAATCAATTGAGTTCAAAGATAACTGAAATGAGACATTTCCATTTGAGTTCAAGCTGAATCACTAGCACTCGACTCAATGCCAGTTCTAGCCTCAGTAAACCGCCGCCCAAAGGAATGCTTAACAGAGGAAGCCATGGGAGCTAAGAGAGGACAGAAAGGGCCAAGAGCGGTCTTGGTTTCTGGAAGAAAGAGGCATACCAATGGAGAAGTACCTCCTAGGAGCTCACCGGCTAGCGGCAGGCTCAGCTGGTGCTGTTGATGCGGTAGGAACACCGGCGGCGGTTTAGTTAGCGGCATCGGCGGCGGCGGCTGCAGAGAGAATCCCTCGTAGAAGGGTAGAAAAAGACCAGGCTCCGCATACATCTGTTCTTCTACTCTCTTTTTCCCTCCTCCCCCTTTCGTTAGGCAGTGAAGGTACTGAAGGACATAGAAAGAAAAAGGAGAAGGCGCCGCTGCTCCATTTATAGAAGGAGAGAGAGCGACACAGAGAGTGAGAGAAGCCTGGGGTCCCCCACCATGGCCATGGAGCTTCCTAAAAAATGTTATTTTTACGCCGCGCTCTTTCGTCACCCTTCAATCTTCACGCACCTAACCTAATTCATGATATTGCAATTTTTAAAATTAAATAATTGTCTTCTTTAATGATTTTACAACAACTTGTGTTATTTTTAATTTTATTTTTTTAATTTCACTTGTGTTATTTTTTATTTAAAAGGAAGGTGCAAATATCAGATGAATTATGAATAGTTCACAGTTTAACTTCTTATAATGCTTAAAGCTACTAAATTTATTTAAGATAATTGCATTTAAGTTTCCCATATTCTAAATTTTTTTAATTATTCTATATATTTTGAATTATAATATTTAAATTCTCAAAATTTATATTTTTACGAGCTAATCCACTAATTTTAAATCATAACATATAGATTCATAAATTAGCTTTATTATCGATAAATTAGTGATTTATTATCCTTTGGCCTCTCCATGGTTTAACATTTTACATAATTGATTTAAATAGGTATATAATTTCAAAGATAAAATTAGCGGATTAACATACAAAAGTTTTAAGATTTGATGCAAAATCTGTGGACTTAAAAAATCTTAAGATCTATATTATTTATTAAGAGTTAGTCATGAGCATAATTACAGGATAAGCTCTTTATGTTTGGGGTGATATCAAATAGGTATATAACTTTAAAAAAAAATTAATAAAATTTCTAAAATTGAGATTAATATTTCAATTAAATATTTTTATTTAATTTAATATATTTTTATTTTAAATAAAATTTATATTTAAATTAATTATTTAAATATCAAATAATAAAAATATCCTTCTGCTCACGTCTCCCATCCAAGAGGCTAGTATTGCAACATACTTACTATTTTATATTAAAATATTTAATTTAAATATAATTTTTATTTAAAAAATAAATAATTAATTAAATTAATTAAAAACAACCTGATTTAAATATTAATTACAGTCTCATGAGCTTTATTTTAAAATTTTTAAAGTTATAAATCTAATAAATATTACTCCAAATTTTAGGTACGTGAATGACATTTATCCTTAGTACTAATTTGATTGTGGAAGAGTAAACTTTCGTTGAGTCACTTCCCTGTCGAATAAATTAAATAAATTATATATCTCACATTAATTAATATAAAATTTCTTCCAAATATCTCAAGATAAATTCTATATAAATATTTTAAGTATATAGTGAACGAAAAACTATTTCAGTTCAGTTGCAAATTTTAGAATACTTTAAAATTTTACATATCTATTTATGATAACTTTTTATTCAATTAATTGTCAAATATGATTTAAAAATAAAAATTAATTGAAATCATCTAAGCTTGATTAAATCTTAATTTTGTGCTTCATTTGAAGGCCTCGTTTGGTTCGAGTTTTTTTTTAGACAAAAAAAAAATTATTTTTTAAGTTTAATAGAAGAAAAATTTATTTTAATATTAGAAAGTGTGTAAATGTAAAATACTTTAAATTCTAATATTTATATTTGTATTAAATGTGAAATAAAGTTAATTTTTATAATTAAAATTTATGTTGGGTAAAAATTTTGCCCCAAATCAAATGAGGCCTAAAAGAGAACATAGCTATACCAAAACATTTTTAACTTTATATATGAAAATCATTGGAGAAAAAATAATTAGTTTGAGATCGAATCAAGAAATTAATAATATGTTTTAGTATATAAATTCGAAGATTCATGTACCAAAAGTCCTATGTATTTGAAAATTTTTTTTTGAAGATTTTATTGTATCTTGTGAGTTTTAGTAATTTTTTAATTTTGGTCTCGAGTTTTATATAATAAATATCATATCATAAATTATAATAATAAATTAGAAAAAAGATAATAAATTAACAAATTATTTAGATAAATTATAATTTTAATTTTTTATAAATTATTTAATATATAAATTATATAAATAAACTTTATATTTGTGAGAATTCATTCAATTTAAAAAAATTATTTACATATTTTATATTTAAATTAAAAAATTGTTATATATTTTAATAAATAATCAATTTAATGATCATAATTTAGATTTTATAATTACTAAATTATTTAATAAATTAACACTTAATTTATTGAATAATAAAGTGTATTAAAATTAAGTTATGATTAGCTATTTTATTGGTTAGTTATTTGAAGTATACATCAGAACTCTTAAATCAAAATCTTTTGTTTTAAACAAAATATAATTTAAATTCTAATCTTAACTTCTTAGAAAAATATTAAAAAAAAAGATAAATATGTATTTTAACAAAAATTATTAATAATAAAATTAAAATATATAAATTAATTATCACAATTCACATATAATTAAAGTTTATACAAGATTATTTATATATGTTATTTTTATGATAGTAAGAATTTTAAATTTTTTATTATTTATAATTTAAATAATTTTAAATTATTATAATATTATTATAAATAGTTTATTTGACCCTCTAGGTTGAGGTGGCTCCGCCACTGCTAAAATTATAATTCATAATTTAAAATATTAATACTAAAAGCTAATCCCTAAAGTCAAAACCCAAAACTTTAATACAATACTCTAAATAATATTTATTTCGTAAATTAGTTATATATAAAATTTATTTTAAATTTAATCTAGTAAGATAAAAGTCTTCATTATAGACTTGTAAATCATACACAATATAATAAAATTTATAAAAATATATTAGTAATTTAATTAATAATATTTTAAAAAAATACTAGGGTAAATTATGGCTAGATTTCTGAGTTTAATGCTTNCGGCCCGCGCACGTGCGCCGGATCGAGAGGAGAGCACACGTAAAATTTTAAAATTATAAGTTATCTAAATAATTTGTTAATTTATTATTTTTTCTAATTTATTATTATAATTTATTATATGATATTTATTATATAAAACTCGAGACTAAAATTAAATGAAAAATTAGGTGTTGTAATTTAAAAATAAAAATCAAGAGGTGCAATTGCACCCCTAATTTCCATGCGGATCCGCCACTGAATTTTAGGTCTTAAGATTTAGAATATAGCATGTTTTTATTTAAAAAATAATATGAAATTTATAATTTTTTAAAATTTTAATACAATATATATAATATTTTATTTTTAATAATAAAAAATATATAATTTTTTATAATTAAAATATTCTTTGTATAAATGCCCCTCTTTTTAATTAATAATTCATTGATTTTCAAAAAATCAGTCTTCTGTAAAGTAATACACTTCATTTTTCAAAGTATTTTGAAGCAATAAAACCTTTATCTTTTTAAATTTTTTTAACCAAAAAAAAAAAACAATCCACTTGCCCAATAACAAAGAACCATTACAAGTTCCAATAGTCTTATTTTATTATATAAGCAAAATATTCATAGCTTACCCAACCATTTTAAAATAATAATAATAAATATTTTATCATATTTTCAACAAATTTTAATATAAAAAATTTATAATATTTTACATCTTACTTTATTTTCAATATAGTTATTAACTCAATTTTTATTTTTACATAAATTTCAATATAAATACATATATAACTCAAAATAAATTTAAAATTTTCATTTTAAATATCGTTCTGATCACGCAACTAAATAAAATAAACTAGACCAGATTAGTTCTAGTTGTCCGATATCTGTTTGACGTGAGGGCCAAAATAG
>JAEMOT010002573.1:104651-115642 GCA_019297695.1 Apostasia ramifera | reverse complement strand
TGTTATTTTTTAAACTAGTACTATTTTGGTCCTGTTTTGGTCCTCGCGCCAAACAGGGCTAGACTCAAATACGATGTAATCGGTCCGAAATTAATTTAGCTTAGCTAACTACAAAAGACATTGAATTAAAACCCTAAAATTTCACTTCTTTGAAAGAAAAACAGTAGGAAGTGGACAAGGCCTCCTTCGTAATATAAATGTCAATCTTTTAGTTCTTTACAAAGAAGAAGAACGTCAGGAGGTGCGTAAGCCTCCATGCAATCATCAATGTTACTGACAGGAGCCACCATATGGAGATATTTTTGCGTGCACCAGTGTGCACGATGTACAAGCCCAATTCGCGCACAACACATGAATGAAAGTGGGTCATGCGTGCCGATATGTCATGCGCTAATTAGCTTGTGCATTGTGCACCAATGCACGCAAAAATATCTCCACCATATGCGACTGATAACTGAGTAGAGTTACAATCAGATTTATTTCAATTTAAATTCGGAGATTTAGATTTAAAGTCGAGTATTTTTCGAATTGACTAAAATATATTTAATGAATTTTAAATTATATCGAGTTTAATTTTTAATTTTACTTTTTGATATATAATATTATATATATTATACATGTATTTATATTTAAATATTTTTGATGTGTATAATATGCAATATTTTTATATATACAAAATATCTCAGTATTTGAATTGAATCAATTTTATTTTGAACAGTTAATTTTAAGTCATAAAAAAAATAAAATTAAATTTAAACTGTGTAAGATACGAGCAAATTTTAAATTTTTAATATTTTGTTAACCTTTAGCCATATGTATACAGTGCTGGGGGATCCACGTATGTCTGGGGTGCAACTGCACCCCTAAATTCTCTATAATTTTTAATATATATTATATTATATAATAATATTTTTAATTAATTAATTATTAATTATATATTATATTTATTATTATTGCACCCCAATTATTATTGCCGACCATCATTGCCTTCATCGATTCCCGTCGATCTTTGTGTTGCTAGTGATTGGCCTGCATCTCCTCCGCCATTAGGTTCCCGCCAATCTTCATAACCTATGTTCAGCCTCCTCCATCGAGCCAGTCCCTCATCCGTTGATTTCCGTCCGTTTGCTTTGAGATGCTAAAATTTTTGACTTTACATCGATCTCGAATCAACTCGGCGCAATTTTTTGGATCAAAATAATATATATTAAATATCATGCAAGTAATTTAATATATACATTTTACATTAAAAGAACATTTGATTTATTGTTATTTGATGTTTAATTTAATTAGCTATATATATATAATATTATGTAAAGTTACAATACTACTATAATAAAATCTGCTGTTATCCCTATTATTTCTGTGGAGAAAGAGATACGAGGAAAGGTAGAAGATGATAAAAATAAATTGATAACTATAATATAATCTTCAAATGTAATAATTGTAAATCAAATAAACAATAGTTTATTTATAATAATTTATAAATTTAAATAATATTAATATTTAGATGAACCAAATGACTCGACAATAATCTCTGGGACTTGAAGGTTGAAGTCCAAACATCAATTAACATTTTAAATTTAGTTCAGACATATCTAAGTCGGACTCAATAGCTCGATTCTAGTTTGATCATATACAGGTTTGGAACCAAACGATTTTGATTCGAAAGCCAATTCAATTCAAATATTTTAATTTCAAGTTGGCTCGAGTTGCTCAATATGACTCGATATAATCAGTATATGTATATAATTGAGATGCACCCGCATACCCTTCTTTAGCTTACGAGAAGTTTTCCCGTTCAACCTCAATAGTATACTTTAGTTTTAAAATTGTCTCATAAAAAATTTTAAATTTGAAAAGAGACTCACATTTTTTTAATCTTTATTTCACATAAAATATAAATTTGGTATAAAAAATCAATTTTATTTCACAAATCCTAATATTAAAACTATTTTATTTACTTTTAAAAATATATATTTATTATTTAAAAAATAACCCTTCTTGAAAGTCGGTCGTAGTCTATAAAATTCATTAATATAAAACATCAAGTACAAAAGAAACAATTCTATAAAAGGATTGCAGAAAAGTCAAAAGGCAGGGACATATCCCTATCTCAAAAAATATCGTGTGTAAAGGAAGCAGAAGTGATGTAACGAGCTGCTTGATTAGCCTGTCTATATACATGAGATTGAGGGAGAGAGAGAAGGTGGAGGGGCCACATGAAGAAACAAGAGAAAGGGGGAGGCATATCCTGTCCTCCAATTCCTCTAAACAATGTATGATTCATGATATAGAGGAAGAGAGTGAGGAATAAATAAAGTTAAGGGGACCATCTCTTCATATGCTGTTAAATGAGAAAGAAAATATAGAAATAGAAATTGTAAATATATTTTTTTAAAAAAAGGTAAAATAAGCACAGTTTTTTTTTTTTTGAAGCTTAAAATTAATAAGCAAAGTTATTACAATTAATGAAACTTGCTCTTATTTTAATCTCCAATCATTGAGGGCACAAACAAAGCATAATATCAAAAAACCCATAATGGAGCTTCATGTGGCCTCTAAATCTTGGGAAATCTCTTTTTTTTTTTTTTTTTTCATCCCCATTAATTAAATTCTTTTGTAAGTGAAAGGTGAGTTGGTTGATGTCATTCAACAAAAGGAATTAAGGATTTGTAAAAAATATATTTTATTGAAAAGTTTTTCAAAAACTTAAATTATTAACACACTTTTAAAAATTTAAAAAATGTTCTACATTTGTTCCCTCTATTTCTCTCATTCTTTGGTCTATCCATTCCTTGAGTTTAAATATAAAAAAAAAATTAAAATCACACATTATAATCATTAAATCAAAATAAATAAGAGAGCAATTAAATATATGATGCAGTAAACTTATCATTTTATATGTTACTTATTCATATTTGATAAGTTACATTAATTATACATATCATAAAATATATAAAAAATTTACTCCATACCACAATCGTGGTCATGAATAAGTAAAATATTTATAGTATTTTATGTATGCATAATATAATAAAATATTGTGTATAATTTATAAAATTTGAATGAATAATATTCAAAAGGATAAGTTTAATTTACTATAACATGTAAGTAATTATCCTAAATAATAATGAGATTTTTTTAGTACCATCTGTAGAAGTTCATTTAGAATGACAGATATGTAAATAATTAAATTTATGTTATTAACAAGTAAATAAAAAACTTTTGAGTGCCATAAGTGTATATTATCCTAAAAAATAGTCACTAACAATAATTATTATTGCCTGAAGAGCATCTCCTCAACTAATATAACTTTTGATGATATAAAGTTTTGAGGGTCTTAGTTTAACACATTCCAACAGGTTATAAGCGAATTACAAGCATGCGATTAACACGAAAACCTCAACTCTTTTTCGGTTTTGAAGAATTTCTTTTATCCCGTTTTGGAGAAAGTTACCATCCAAAGATGTAACTATTCATCCCTACTTAAAGTAAATTTTCTTGTCAGTTATGCTCGATATTTACATTCTTATGCTTGAAGTTTCAATTGAGTCAAATGTATCAAATGTTTTAACTTGAGGTTGGTTAGCTGAAAATCAAATCTATACAAATTTGTATGTCGAAGCTCGTAAATTTAAGATGCATGTTTTTTGATATGCAAGTGATCAGAGTGATTGCTGCGAATGAGAGAACTATGTAGTTAGTAACAAACAGATATTCATGATTAATCATTCAACTTTTACTTCGATTCAAGAACTTTTACTATTTTATTCAAGCTCGAATCTAATTTTAAAAATGTTATTGATTTGCTTAAATTCAACTAGAAGCTATGATTGAGAATTTTTTTCTTTTTGATAGACATGAATGTTTGAGAATTGCTACATCATAATATTTGCATATATAGAAATGAAGTGAAGTATTTATTTAATTTTTTTGATAGGGAAATGAAGTGCACTCTTAAAAACTTAGTACTTTTTGCTAAAGAAGGTTAAGTGCAAAAGAAAAATTTCTTACGAGAAAGAGGAAAAATATTAAATAAAAAAAATGGGGGTAAAATGAGTTTAAATAAGAGTAGACAGACCAAAGTAATGAAACTTCAAATTTACACAATTTCGAGTCAATTCAACTTATCACCGTTGTTTAGTAGTTCATCTTTGCATAAAAACAAAAGTTGTTGAGATTAAATTTCTCTCCAACATTGTAAATTGTAATTTTTTCAGAGGTTAAATAACAGATTTAGACTTGAATATTCGATTTGAAATTTTACCCGATTCAAAATTATTAATTGCAAGCAAGTGATTCCATGTTTGGTCTAGAATTATCATCAATTTGAGGTTCTCAAATTTCAATTTAGATCAGTTAGCTAGAAATCTATTAGGTCATCACTCCTACTTGTAAGTGGGAATTTAAAGCACACCACAATGAGAGCAAAAAAATAAAAAGAGAGATTTATATTGGGAATATTTTAATTATAAAAATATATGTATTTCATTATTAAAAATAAAATATTATGTACATTATACTAAAATTTTATAAAATTATATATTTCACATGATAGTTTTTAAAAAAAATTATAAATTAAATTACTGGTGTATTTTTATAAATCTTATTCTACTGTGTGTGTAGTTCACAAATTCATAATATAAATTTTCATCTTAGTAGATTGAGTTTAAAATAAATTTTATATATATCTAATTTACAAAATAATTAATATTTAGAGTATAGTACTAAAACTTAAGGTTTAAGAATTAGATTTTAATTTTTATTATTAAAATAATTTAATACACATAAATTAATATTTTGAATTATAAGTTATATTTTAGGGCTCAATATTTAGAATATAATATAATTTTATTAAAAAATAATATAAAATTTATAATTTTATAAAATTTTAGTATAATATATATAATATTTTATTTTAAATAATTATAATTTTTTATATTTAAAATATCTTTTATGTAAATGCCTTAAAAAAAAGTTTGAGCTCAAGATGAATGATTTGTGGAGGTTGATGGAGACAATATTCAATTCCCACACAAGTCTATCACATCATAAAATACCATCACTCTCCTCTAATATGCTCAAACTATAAGTAGCTATAATGCTTTTTCTTTTGCCAAATTCCCAATTTTTTTTTTTTTTTTTTTTTTAAGAGGAATACAAAAGCTAGTACCTAAGTTGACTTCTTGCTTAAGATGCTATCATATGGAAGCATTCTACTAGAAAAGATTGAATATTTTTTGATGATAAGGTGATTCGGAGCTGTCTAATATCGAGTTTGAATATTGAGCTGATCTCAATTTAGAATCAAAATTTCAGACATTGTTCTGCATGTTAAAGATATCATAAATCACAAACACGTATATGTAGTTGAATTAGGTTAAATTAATTTTACTTGTGGCAATGTGATGTCAAACTATCACCAAACGAGTTTTGATTTAAAACATGGCCTGTCAAAAATTATTTAAATCTTAATTGTAATTAAAGATGTTTTAGTAAAGGAGAAAATATAATATCGAAAAATGAGATACACCATTGATTTCATGCATGTTTAAAATAATAAAAATATATCATCTGCATTTTATGCTCAAAATTTTTAACGAATTTCTTTCAATTTAAAGGCTAAAAATTTTTATTGTAAAAATTTAAATATAAAAGTATTAAGAATATATTTAAATATTTTTTATTACCATTATAACCTCAAGCTTTTCTTATTTTCTATATTTCAGTCTATAATTAAATTTAATTATTTTAATAATTTTTTTAAAATTTTAAAATAAGATCTTAGGGTTTGTTTGTTTGTATGGTAAAATTTAACAAAAATAAAAAAATTAAACTTAGATAGAGATATTTTTTTATTAAAAATTATGAATAATGTGAAGTAAAATTAGTTATTATGTTGGGGTGTGTAGGGGATGTGATATAAAATTAGTTATTATATTGTGATATGTGAGAGATGTGATATACATTAATTATTATTTTAGTAATGTGTGTAAAATGTGAAATAAAATTACTTTTTAATATTAAATTTTATATGTGATGTGATATGTCTGATTAAAAGTAAATTAGGTTAATTTTAAATGGGCAAACAAATGGTGTAAATGAAATCTGTTAAAAAATAATCACACGAAAAAATTTTTGAACTAAGGAGACCTAAATAATGTAGTTTTATTTTTGTGCTAAAATATTTTGGTGAAATTTAAATGAATTAAGCTTAACACGGAAGAAAAAAACCTAGAATATTACACGTGGCATTTTGAAAATGCAACACGTGGCTTCATTTAAATAATTAGAATTTTTATTTCCCTTTCCTTTTTCCTCCACAGTGCACGTCAATTATCAATCAATTCATTAAGAATGGTGGCTGCCAGCAGTTTCAGATGCTTACAGTCCTCATGGCCATTAATTATTGAGGGCATATTTGTTGTTTACCCGGGTTATGTTTAACAACATTAAAATTAATTTTAAAGTTCAATCATATGTGAATTTTAATATTAAAAATAATTATATTTCATAAATTTTAACTTAGAAATAAATTTTAAATAAAATTAATTTTATTTTATATTTAAAAAAAATAAATATAAGAGAGAGAAAAAGAGAAAAAAGAGAGAGGGAGTGCTCCTCCATGGATTGCCTTGATTCATCTTCTACCTATATTTATTGCTCAGAGAGGAGGAGACATAATGAGTACAGTCTGTCACGTCTATTACATCAGAAGTATAGAACTTATTCTTACAAAGGACTATTAGATAGTGGCCCTCTATACCTTCTTGAATGCTGAGTTAATATAATAGTACGAAAGATATGATTTGATGATATCTCCTTGAAGAACTATTAGAGGAGAGTTATTCAATCGACTAGAGGTATTAGAAAAGATATTACTTTTTATAGAGTCATTAACTTATTTTAATTGAACTGTTTCATGAAAATTATTAAAGAAGAGCTATTTGATTGAGAGTGTTAGAAGAGATATTACTTCCTGTAGAATTATCAACTTGTCATAGTTGAATTGCTCTGTGAAAACTATTAGAGAAGAGCTATTTGACTAGTAGTGTTAGAGAAGAAATTACTCTCTATAGAATTATCAGTTCGTCATAATTGAACTACTCCATAGAAGCTATTAGAGAAGAGGCCAGAGCTATTTAAGGAGAGCTATTCGATTGAAAATGTTAAAAAAAATTCCAATATGTATATATATATAGTTTTTCTTCAATCAGAGATAGACAAAAAAAATGAAATCAGTAGTGTTGTAAGATGAAAATTAAAACATTAGGGGATGCGAGAAAAAAAATCACAAATATTTTTACATGCAAATCAAAAAATGAGAGTAAAATCCATGACGAGATATACAGCATAAATGCACTGATAATTTGATTAATTTTAAGCACATGAGTTTTTGTCAAAAATAACAAATATTATATTATTTTATTTTAAAAAATAATAATTTTTTTTAATGATATGTGTGAATAATTTTATAAAATATTATAAATTAATTTAAATGATGATATATAGATATTAAAAAATATAAATAATATGACATATTATTAAATGATGCTATATAGATATTAAAAAATATAAATAATATGACATATTATTAAAATAATATTGAACTAAATGCCTAAATATAAAGCAAAAAAAACTCGAGTCAATCTCCCTCGTAATGACTAAGTTGATACGAATTACCCAGCCCCTGCTCTATTGCATCACTAGTCACTATATATATCTAAGGGATCAAAATTCGAAGTTGACATTCGATGGACAAGTTGTCGCAGGCTAATAAGAAGACAAAGATGTCTTTTTAAGAAAGCGTAGGCAAAGGTCTAAATCTTATAAAATCGTATTGAAGACGTGACTTCTAGTACATATATGAAGAACTGATAGTGGCAAAATATCTAAGATCTAAAGTCAAATAATAATATGGAGTACTTGATCTTTAGTTATCTCTATTCGATTTAGATAAAAAAAGATACTGCATATATGTATTCTTTGATAAATAAATAGTGAGAAAAGTTTGACATAAATATCTCAATATACATCGAACACACATAAATTTTTTATAAAACTTTATTTAGCCGAGTTAATTTTAACCATGTCCAAGTTAATTTCTAATAAAATATGATTTTATTAAGATTTATGAAATTTTTTAAATTACTCATTTGACTTGTTTTTATTTTAAAATGTATCATATTGTGAAATAAGTTAATTAATTAATTGGAAGTATTTTAATTGTGAAATAAATTTAATTTTTAATATTTAAATTTTGTTGAAATGTAAAATAAAGTTTATTTTTATATTAAAATAAAAATAAAATAAGTACTTGAACTTACAAGTCACTTATAAAAAAATATTAATAAATATTTTGTTTAATATTATGTTGATATTATCTTATATTATTTAAAAATAATTATTTATTTAATCTAAAAATATATATAATCTAAAAATATATATAAATATTTTAAAAAAAAATATAAAATATAAAATATTTAAATAACATAGCATAAGATCAACATAATATTAAATTAAATGTCCTTAAAATATTTCATAACAATTAACTAAGTCAAAAAAAAAATTTCAAGCAAATTCACCACGCGTGGATATTGGTTAATTTAACCTTGCATTGCTCCATCGAGTCATTCACGAATGTTATCTTGAATATGTGAATTTGGAAAAGAGTGAATCTTTCCTCCAACAAAATCTTTTGCTAATCGTTTTCGAGCATAAATCTCTTTCATGACTTCAACGATGAAGTTAAAAAAATAATAACATGAGCCTAAATTAAATGTAAATAAAATTTAAAAAATATGAACCAAATATAAGACATTATTATCAAAATACTGATATTTTAATTAAAGATAAATAGTAAATATATACACAAAGTATTTTTCAAGATTGTATAAACATATATCTGAATTGAGAAGTCATAAAAAAAAATACACAGGAAAGAAAAATAGAAGGATTACTGTTTTCAAAGTGATAGGGACCCGTTTATACATGAAGACAAATTAGATGTTTTCAAGAGCTATTCACTATTTTAGTTATATAATTGTTGAAGCTAAAAAATAAGAAGATTAGAAGTAGAATTTTTACGTGAAAACTGACGAAACTGAAAATCACAAAGTCATGCAGCCGACGACTTTTAAGAGTTTTCAGTATGTTATTATTTTTACAGGGAATTGAGTTACAGAAGGAAAGAAGGAGAGAGTGAGGGGGAGAAGGAGAGAGTGAGGAAGGTGAGGAGCCCTTTTTCTGTTACAATGAAATTTTACAGTCCAAACTGATCCTTGGAGAGTCATTTCAAGGGAATGACCTCTATCTCCGGCATCAGGCCAATGATGACTGCTCAATCGACGCGTCATAACTTCAGTTATACGGATCATACGGTTCAATCAGGTGGTCCATGCCTCTTAAAAGCAGCATGGGGTCTTGTGCTTTATGCTTCGCACGAGCAGTTCGCCGTGGGCACTTCAGCAATAACCTTTCGTCTGAAGGCATCTTTTCGACTTTCGCCTTTCATCGAGTTCCCTTGATGCCGGTGTCATATAGGCCTCCACGTGTATGCTCCAGATGCGCTGGCGTGGATCAAATGCAACAATAATATGTTTGTGAAATGAGGTTCTAAAATTTAATTTCAACTAATTTGAGACTTAATTAGAATTAATTAATCTTCAATAAGCTGATCAAGTGAAAATTTAAAACTTGATGCTGACGTTGAGCTGAGTGTTGGCTATTGGTTGTGAGAGATTGCAATCTTGCAAACAGACAATCGATGCTTGTGGGAGGCGTGGGGTCCCTTTTGTCATTTACCAATGATTGACATTTTTTTCTTTTGGGGATAGAAATGATTGATAGTTACATATAATTGGGTTGGCAATATTTAATTTGGCTCTACAACTCGATGATCGCTCGATAAATAAAATTCCAAGATAAGTTGAACTATTTTTTTTTTATCTGATGTTATATCATATTATTTGGACAAGTTATTTATCATGCAACTTTTGTTTAGATATTTCCGTCTCACTCAAAATGAAATAATTTCATTTGCAAACAGAAACGATAGCTGAAAATTCAGAGAATTTAGACTTTAACGACTAATTATTGTAGATCACCGATTTATAATGCACTAACATTGAACCGAACAAAAGATATGTATATAATATAATCATAAAAAGTATTGACATTTAAATAGCAATCAAGGCCCAAAAGGACTTGTGTTTGTTTAATTAAGCTTTCCATTATTATTTTAAGGCCCAAAATGTGCAGTCATTAGATTGGTAGGCCTTTGGGCTGGAAAGCCCAAAACAAACATGATATACTGTACTATTTACTATTTATTTAATACGTAAACTACATCCGAGCCTCTGAGATCGGAGACATTATTACATGCGGCAATAGTTCGCTCGCCAATCACACGACGTCACGCAGAACTCCATCAACGGCGTTAATGCAAGTTCAGCAGGACAGACTATACAGCATCCAAAATTTTAAACTCATTCACCCATGTTTAATTTGAGAATTTATATATATATATATTAAAAATGGTCAGGGAGTGAAAATTATGCTTTTCCTATTTTATCCTCATTAAAACTTAAAACAATTGCTTTATCTCTCCTGCCGCCGCCTCCCTCTCTCCTCTCTCTCCTCTCTCTTCCGAGCCGCCCACCTCTCTCAAATATAATAATTAAATATATATTTTAATTAATTAAAATAAATTAATTTTAAATCTCTCCTGCCGCCGCCTCCCTCTCGCCTCTCTCTCTCTCTCTCTCCACACCCCCAGCTTCCTTCTCTCTCCTCTCCCTCTCTCCTCTCTCTCTCTCCCCACCCCCAGCCTCCTTCTCTCTTCTCTCCGTCTCTCTTCTCTCTCTCTCCTGAGCCGCCCAGCTCTCTCAAATATAATAAATTATATTTTAAATATAGAATTAAATATATATTTTAATTAACTAAAATAAATTAATTTAAAATTAAAAAAAATTAAATTGAATTATAAA
>JAEMOT010002573.1:0-100828 GCA_019297695.1 Apostasia ramifera | reverse complement strand
ATTTAATATTTATTATTTTTAATTTAAAATATGTAATATTTTTATTTAATTTTTAAAAATTTTATGAGAATAATTTCGTGCAATTCCTGCACGAGTATAATGCTAGTTTTAAGTGAAAGAGGGAATTTGAGAATTTTTTTATGACGATTAGATTGTTTTTGATAACATAGATCAAAAGTGGTATTTAAAGACAGAGTGGTACTTAAAATAAGCATAATTAATTAATTAATTAATAAATAGTTTAAATATCATTAAAAAAAATTAACAAAAAGAGTAGATTTCTGACGCCGTTAAGTGTAGCGCTATTAATCAGAAATCGCCCGACGCACAGGCGACTTCATTTTTAAAAAAACATTTAAGTACATAATAAGTATTCGTAACAGAGTTATATTTTTTTTAATGAAAACGTTACTTTAAAATCTAGAAATAAAATGAGTATATATTTCATCTCATTCTTCAATTATAAATTTTGTGTTCCATGATTTTTTGGTAAATTAAAAATCTTAAAATGCAACATCATTATATAGAAAACGTAAATATGAATATTCTGTTTTTGTCCATATTCTATCATATAAATCTTCTATATTGGTCATGTCACTTTTAAATTATTTTTTTGTATTTATTACATCTACATGCTCCTTTGAGCTTGAGCATCAACGCTTATATCCAAACATACTTTAAATACACAACAAAATTTGAGGAAATATGTATCACAGCAAGATGCATCACAGTAAATTTCTTGAATGAGCTTAAATTATTTAATATAGTTAAAAAAATTATAATAATATATCATATAAAATATGTACATCAACTCTGTTTTCCTCTTATATGTGGTATGACGTCACTCCCAGACATGCGCATGTCCCTGCTTTTGGTCGCTGGTAGAGTGCATGCGTATGTGCATTACTATTATTGTCATCATCGACGGAGTCCTCTTGTCCCTGCTTTTGGTCGATCAGCGGAGTCGAAGGACCAACATAAAATTGTATTTAATGAAGACCATAATGATAATAAGCACTCGAACTGCTTAGGTCATACTGTAATGTATGAATTATAAGATTCAAAGGCGAATGTTCGACGAGTTCTCCTAAAGTGAACAGCTTCTATTCCTGCAGCGCGTAAGTCTCAGTCAGAGCATGAATACGCCCAGCCACTAGAGGGAAGTGAATGTTTGAGCAATTTAAAAAAAAACTAGCAAAAAGACGATATTCTAAAAGAATGATCAAAAGTACAACACTTCTATAATTTTAAGAATCAAAATCAAAAAATTTTAAAAATTAAAATCGATTTGTAATTCCCACCAGACTTCAAGGGCTCAAATTATTTACCTGAAATGGTTTTTTTTTTTCTTAACTGGTACACACAAACTTATTTTTTAGTCAATTTAATATTCTAGTCCAATCTATTTAGAATATAAAATTTAGAAAATTAAATATATTATTCATCCCATTCATTTGACCAAAAAGAAGTTCAAAAAAATTATTATATCCCAAGTTCATTAACAATGTCAAAGTTAATTTTAAGTGAAAATATTTTTTATTTAGTGTTATATATAATGTTGTGCTTTTTGTAAATAATTATGAAAGATACGTAGTCTAAAAATTTTCGTCTTACTATATCAAAAAATAAATGAAAGCACATTTAGTTAAGAAAGAAGCACTTACATTAGTAATTATCATTAGTAGAATCCAAATAGAATAAATAAAATAAAAAAATATATGTAGTATAATGTGATAAAATTTTTTGACTCAAACCTAAAGATAAATTTTGTAGAAAAATTGTAAAACTAACAATATTATATAGCGTCGAATGCTGGTCTACAAAGCAGAAATACATCAAATAAACGTCATAGAAATAAAGATGCTAAAATAAATAAGTGAACATACATAAAAGAATAAAATAAGAAATGAGTATGTCCACAATAAAGTTAAAGTAGCCTCAATTAAGGATAAGCTTAGAAAAAATCGGTTTAAATAATTTAGACATATAAATTGTAGCCGCTAGAAGGTCCAGCAAGAAAAATTGAATTATTGGTTCTTTTTCATCATATAAAAAGAGAAAGATAATGGTCAAAAAAATATGACAAAAATTTATAAAAAATAATCTTAAATATTTAGAGCAAAATAAAAATTTATTATTTAATGCAATGAAAATAAATAATTCACGTAACAATCTCCACTCAATAAAATAAGAGCTTAGTTGTTGCCAATGCAGTGTTGTATATAATATAAAATAAATTAATTATTATGAGAGAGAGAGGGGGGGCTAGCGAGCGAAGAGTGAGGAAGAGACAGAGGGAGGAGATTAGGGTATTTTGAGTATTTTAAAAAATTTAAAAATAAATATGATTAATATATATATCTAACTAGAGACCTAGATATCAAATTTTTAAAATTGTAAGTTAGAGTAATATTATGCCTTAAACTAGTGATTTGAATGTAATTTACCCTATTATAATATGCATTGATATGCTGATAAATGAGATAAAATTGGCTAAATAAATGTAGACAAATTAATTAAAATTAGCTACAGAGATTAGTATTATACGCTAAAAAAGAAAAGACTGACATCGACCAAAGGAAACAAAGAAAAACAGAGGAAAGTGAACAAGGAGACTATAATCTAGAAGAAAATGATTACTTTATGAGATTTGAATTTATGAACCCTTATTTGGGGATCAAATATAATAACATTACCTAAAGCTAGATATCATCATCAAACTATTTAATTGTCTAACAAATAGAAAAAAATCCTTTAAAAATATATATAACATTTATCATTAATGACTAATTAATTACCATCTCTCAGCTATGGTGTTATAAAAAAAAAGGACATACTGTTGGTATTACTTGCCTCGCGAAGTTGCATATGGCTTATCCTGATCCGGCGGCAGCAGCATCCTTGATGAGCTGGAGGGAGTCAGCTATGTCGTCAAGTAGCTTGTGAGGATCAGGAATGACAAGCTCGTCCACAGCGACTACCACCTTCATCTTGTTCATATAACTTTGAAAGTGAACAGTAAGAGCCTGCCAAAGTTTTAATTTTTAAAGAAATAATTCAATATACTACAAATATGTTTAATTTGGCAAAGTAATCATAAGGAACAATGACAAAAAGGCATTTTGTTCTAGCCACATTGGTGCCAGCTATATGAATTTTTCTTCTCAGTGCTCTCTATGACTGTTGGGATACTGTGTAATGATAATACCTCAAATTATGAAGTCTTTCTCCTTCTCTATTTGGCATCATAGTTTGAATTTTCACCATTTATGTACAGGAGCTTAGGTTGATGACAAGCATAGACAAATTACCTTAATCTTTTTCCATTACCTTATACTGTCACACGAACCTTTTCCCTAATAATTATTTCTAATACAGGACACTCTAATCTAGTGACTCATCCATCTAAATATCTAGATCACGGCTACACACATTACTAATATTATGTTCGACATCAACTCTAAATATATCATAACTTCACATGTCATAAACTTAAATTTCAGTAGAGTGTAAGTTTCATCAAAATAGCTAGTGATTTGAGACAGATCCATAAATTTTAAAACCTTTATATTTGGTCTCACAAATATATGTTAAAATTTTCCTGTTTGGTTTTTCCTCTATTTGAATATGAAATATCTATGAAATGACTGTATATATCCTCCTTCCCACCCTCCCTTCTTATTCGGTCCTTTTATTTGACAATAAAATAGCTATAAAATGATCATAACATACTCCTTCCTTGCTTGCCTCCCACCCCCTTTGGCTCGCATTTTCAAAGAAGAACAAGATCTGTGGCATCCAGGTGGGGTTACTCCACTGCAGCTAAATCACATGGCAAATCCCAAACTCCAACATGGCAAATAAACCAACAGTGGCCAATTGCGATCCTCTATTTCTCTCTTAACATTAGTGGAGAGAGAAGGAGAAAGAGAGGGGGGGAGAGGGGTGAACATCATCAGAAACACTAGCAGCAGCAACCACCCTTCCCCATTAGAATTGTTCGACAGTTGTCGACATCAACACCTGGCAGCCCCTAGCGCACAAGGTGAGGGAGAGAGACAGAACATGGGTTAAGTTAAAGGGTTGCTAGTGATTACTATCAAAATATATTAAATCCTTCACATTTTTATCGTGAGACATTATAAAACTGATGATAACTGTTAAAAAGATATTTGTGAAATACTTGAGTCGATATTAGACAATAGAGTGAAAAGTTTGACATAGCCGATGAACCAAATAAAAAGGTTTTTGAATTTGTGGATCTATGTGAAATTGAGACCCAAACTCAAGAATCCAAATGAAATTCATGAGATGAGATGAAGGAACATAAATGTTTTAAAATTTCTTGAGCTCAAATAATACCATAATTAAAAATTGCATGCCCAATTTCAAATTTGTAAATTACCAACGATTTTCTTTGCAGTATATGAAAACAGGGATAATTACATGTCCAACAATTAAGATTATGTCATTTACAGTCAAAACACCCAATTATGATTATATATATCTCACACATGCTAACGTAATTGTAAATTACAATGTAACCATTTCGCTTCCTTAACCCCTTTTATCCCCTGAATAACTTGGATGTAATAGAGAATAAAATCTAAGAAAATAGGATGGAAATAATACAAAACATTAATATGTGAATAAAATAGTCATAAGTGAGCGTTTGGTTCAATATTATCTTAATGTTATGTTATATTATCTAAAAAAAATGATTGTTTAATTTCATGATCTATAAAGATAATTTTATAAAATATAATGAAATTGTGACTCAAAAGACAGGATTTAGATGTCAATAATAAATTACTTTTGAATAATGAAAACCTTGCCTCAAGATGTCTTCCTCTTACAAAAGCCTCTCTAACTTCTGTCACAGAGATTGGAAAATTTTTATCTAATACCAAGTGAAGGAATATTATCGTTCAACCACTATTTGATCAAGCAGCCTTGAGATCAAGTTTTGTCATCCGTCATCCTCCATCTCTTTTGGGTTCTTCAAGAAGCCATACAGAGGTAAATGACGGTCCTTACAAACTAGAAAATCCACATGCCGCTATAGAGGCTAGCCAATCTGTTCGACTCTCCATCATCAGGTATACCCAATTAGGTATACTTTGATACCGCTCTCCTCTCTATATCACATTACCCTCTCCTTTGTTCAGGGATTTAATATGTTCAAAGCTCAACATTCACCAAAAATTAAGTAGATTTGAAGTGAACATTTTTTTTAACTCTAGTATCAAATGATGACATACATGTGTGCAACATATATATTGTGTGCATATATATTAGTACAGGTGTGCAAAAAGGAAAATGATATCTACATATTCAATTAGGTACATATGATATTACATATAAAATCTACATTGCATGTTTAGGTCGTGACAAAAGGCATGGGCATTATTAAACTTAGATTCAAGTTGAAAACGACTTGAAACATTAGTTTTTAATTGACAATTCAAACTCGACTTGAAATCACACATTTTAATCTCAAGATGAGCCCGATTTGCGCAAACTCAACAAAATGACATCTCTAGCCTAGTGTGGATCATGCATGAGCAAGTAACAATCTTGTTGCTCAAGTTCCTCTAGAATGAAGTTGAAAATAATGACATCTCCTTGAGCATTTCTAACAAAAACAAGTTGAAAATAATACTTTTCATCCTGGGTTGAAGAACCCATAAAGAATTTTCCAGTATCCCATCAATAACACTTATTAAGAAAAATAATACGAGAAAAAACAACAGAAAGAATTAAGAATATAACTAAAGAGTACGTCAAGCAAGCTATAGTAAAGTATTAGATTTTCTAGAGGAACTACCTGTGGATGTCCATAGACAGTAGGAGCAATATAAACCAAGGGTGAGCCACAAAAACCAACCTCTTCTGTTGGCCCAACCAGATTAGAGAAAGAGAATGACGTATTTGAAACAATCTTGTAACACAGTAAGGCTGCTGCCTGTAATCATATAAACGAAAAGCCATGAGAATAGTACTTTACAAAGATCTAAACCACTCCAACATATTAGGCTTCTGCGCATGATACAGTTTGTTGAGATAATATCATATGAACATCTTTCAGGTAGATATTTAAAAGAAAATAAATAACCACCACATGAGCCTAGAGAGTATAGAAAGACAAAACTAGATTTATATGATGGAAATAGTTTTCAAGTGGTGGAGCTTCTCCAAGCTCAGTGGAGAGAGAGCATGCCTGAAACCAGAGAGTTCTCGATTCAAATCTACACCGCAACAATTTCCAATTAATGTGGAGAGAATTGTAGTGTTTGGGGAAAAAAATCACAAAAAAAAGTTTACATGCGTATTTGGCCATTTCATATAGCTTCAAAAATATAGAATGCCGCCTATTATTGTCTGAAGTCAAACTTTCTCTGTTGAGAGAACTTTACAAACAATGACAACAATGAGAAGATCTTGATTTATATAAAGGTCGAGAATACCAAAGTACCCATAACACGCTAAGTTTCTGCTTTCCTGTCTTAAACATCTCCAGTGCATTTACAATTATTCATTAATAACTACACCATGATAACTTGTTTGTGCTCTGGAGCTTTCAAATAAATCAAGGATCAGGGAGACAGCCTGGAGCAGATTTGCACTCAGACTGCCGATGTTCAGTAGTTAGAATCCTCAAAGTCATTTCATGTTAGTTCGTATTTTGTATTCTTAATGAAATGTAGAGCTCAGAATAACACATCTAAACTGCTAGCTAAATTTGCTATAGGGTGGCAATTATGTTTTTTATCAGAAATCCTCGAAAACCATTCAAGTACCAATTAAATCAACTTTGACTTGATTATCTAGTGAACCGAACATGATTGGCTCAAAATCAAAATCCATTCAACTTGATTTTGAATTAGTTATCAAACTATAAATATACATTTATTTAAGCCTCTATAGATGAGTGAATATGTATTTGACGTGTGCCAACAAAAGCATATGTGAGGAAAAAAGGCACACGCATACAAAATATAATTCAAAGTTCAATGTTGAAGCAAACTTTAATCAACTTCAAAGATAGTAGTTCTCATAGTTCAACTTCAAATAACTTCAAAGCCAACTCAAAAAAAAAACCACTCATTGACTCAAATCTAGCTAGACTCAAAGCCAAAATATTAAGAATCAAGTTGAAGCAAACTTGCTTAAAGTCAGACTTGATGCTGGCTCTAGTATGGCATTACCCACATTGTCATCTGTATGTCTATGGCAATTATTTGATACTCGGATAGCAAGCATGCCGATAAATTGCATCCTCAAATAAAGAACAAACTTAGGTAAATGACACTAACTGGATGCTTTTTCAGACCAAGCACCACCGATTTTCAGACCAAGCAGATGAGGTTAAACGTGCTACCAGCCATATAGGAAGAAGGAAAAGAGAAAACAAAGAAAGAAAATACCAACAAGTACCTTAATGCCCAAGGTCTTAACAATCAGCAAAGCAGAAGCATAAGTGAACATCGCCTCCAACGATTTCTTTTTCCTCTCTGCTACTGCTGTCCCCTTTCTGACATATTCCAATGGATTATCACACTTCATTACAGGGAAAGGAAGCAGAATATACCCCAACTGGTTACCCCACTTGGCTCCACTTCCCTCCTTCATCATTTCTTCTAATTCCTACAGTTCACAAGGAAATATAACTAAAATCGGAAACTGTACCCAGAAAACAATGAAGAGGAAGGAAAAGAGAGAATTTTCGCAGACTTGAATTCCCGTGGTTGGACGAATATTGACGAGCAGGGTACTCCTGATCCGCAGGTTTTTGGGAAGAATGCTGCCAGAGGTTCTGCTGAGATAACGAGACAGAGCGGCTGACATAACTCCCACCAGAACATCATTAATCGTCTGTGGGGCATTTCCACGAACAGTTAGCTTGCATACGGAAAGCAATGAATTACTATTGAGATAGAAAATTGAGTACGAGAAGATTACGCAACCCATGTCGTTCTTTATAGCCTTTAGATCATCAAGGCACAGGGTGCGGTGGACGAACCTCTTCGGTCGATTCTCAACGCCATGCGTCCCCTTGATCGCCGTCTTAGTGTCCTTCAAAATGGCCGTAGAGGCGACAAAGATGAACATGTCGACGAGAGTGTTCCATGCGTAGACGATAATGGTCCAGAGCCACAAAAGGAGCACACGGAGGCCGGTGCCGGCGGCCGCCACAGCGGGACGGCGGCGGGCCTCAGGGATCGATGGGAGGGATAAAGGATCGGAGGTGCGGCGGGTGCAAGCAAGAAAAAGAGACATAAGAGAGATTCCGTCGCCTAGAGAGTGGTGGATGCGGAAGATGGCAACGCAGGCAGCTTCCGAGGTGCGCACCGCGAGGATATGGAGGTCCCATAGCGGCCGAGAAGGATCTAGAGGGGAGCGGCAGAGACTAGCGGCATAATCCTCTACCAGACGGTCGCCTTCGGTGGAGTCGCCGCCGCCTAGATCCGGGTACACGACGTGGTCGTCAAGGTTCACCTTGGTCCGGACCCATCGCAGGCCGGCCTTGCCGGTTACCTATAAATGAAACGAATTCTTTTGGATAATATAGTAGTTTAAAAATTTAATGTAAAATAAAATTATTTTAATATTCAGAATTTGTTAAGTTGGGATAGAATTAATTTTTAATTTTAAAATTAATATTAAATACAAAATAAAATTATTAAAATTATGATAAATTTAAAATAAAGATTGAACTATTTTTGAGTTTTAAATCAAACAAATTTTTTAACTCATTTATACTCTATATACGTATACTACGATGATAATTAAGCTTATGCAAGTGAAAGAACAAAAAAAATATTATTTTATAAAAATTTTGGATCATATTTAACTTCTCAATTAAATTCATTTTTGATGTGATTTTGATTAATAGTTAATAAATGATTAATTAAATAAAATGTTAAAGTAAATTAAAAAGTAAAATTACTCAAAGATTTTATTAGATCACATTATGATGTTTCATCTCACTAAATTTGGCATTTGGTTGATCTTATCATTCCATCTCTTACTTCCTTTGTCCAAAAAAATTATAATTAAAAATATAAATATTAATATTTCAAAATTATATTTATTTAAAAAATAAAAATATGATGATATAATATTAAAATATTAATAATTATATTTTAATTGAGATTAAATAATAGTGCTTTTACAATTTTGGAGACTAAAATCAAAGATTTTAAATGTTGAGATCGATTATCCATCATCCAATCTTTAGAGAAAGTATTGCGTAAGACAAGTAATCCACATCTATGGTTCGCTCGTCAATCAAGCAGTGTCACACAGAGTGAGTGAGCTCATTGCATGGAGAACATTGTTAGTGGCATTAACTTAAGTTCAGCAAGATGGACAGTATAATCAGCCGACCAAACCGTCTGATCAGCCGACCGGATGGTCTATTCGACCACAAGAAAAATAAGTATTAAAAATAGGCATATGTCCAAAAAAGCAAGTACATCTTGAAATCACGTAAACATACGTCCAAAATAATAGGTATTATATGTATTTATATTCTTTTTAATTGATACATACCTGATTTTAACTTATATCTAATTTTTTGGACGTATATTTACTTTTAATATTTACTTTTTCGATGGCCAAACAAATTGTCTAGTCAGCTGACCAAAGGGTTTGGTCGGGCCTACCAAATAATCTGATCGATTGGTCGGATAGCTTTACTGTTATATGGAGCACAAACTATATTCAATGTCGAATTAGAGACAAAATTCATCTAATTTTAAGTTCAATTAATTTGTAAAATTAACTAAATCGCAAACTGTGAGAAAATTGCTATGTACACACATCCAAATCTCAAACCTTGCCTATCTATTTTAAATTTTGTAATTATATTTTATAGTATTTTTATTAGTAAAAAAGTTATTAAAAAATAACTTAAGTGTAATTGTAAAATTTTAAAGTGATATATGAGAATATTTAAGATATTTTAAATACAATATAAATTAAAATCTCACATATATATATAATTTTCAAAATCAGGTCTAGTCAAACTTCTTTTTGATGTTAAAGTCACACTAAATTAAAAAAAAAAATCAATACATGTGACTCCAGAATCTAGCTAAGTTTTTTTTTTTTTAATAAAACAGCAAAGATTTTTTTTCATAATTAATATATATATATATATATATATATATAGCTGGGAGACGCTGAGATGATTTTTTAAATTGGATAATTTATAATTAATTAATTAATAATATGAGCATAATTAAAAAAAAAAATTAACAAAAAGAGTATATTTTGGACGGCGTTAACTTGCTATCGTTAGTTAAGAAGTCGCCCGTGCGCTGGGTGGGCGACTTCTACTTAATTAAAAATGCTTTAATTTAATGTGTTTTAATTTAATTTTATTTAATTAAAAAATAAATTAATGTTAAAAGAAAGTACTCATCTAAATATATTAATTTTAAAAATATAAATTATCAAAATAAACTAATGAGCAGCTTTAAAGTAATAAATTAAATTAAATAGGTATTTGAGGTAAGACTTTAATATAAATTATAAGTTATTTTAATTTTTAAAAAGTATTTTATATTTATTTAATATGAAATGAAATAAGAATATAATTACATTCAAAATTTAAAATATTAAAAAAATGTGATTATTATTATTATTGTTGTATATTTTTTTCAATATTACCAAAAATAACTCTCCAATTAAATGAGCGCTCAGATGCATGTGATGGGACCCCTAGTATGCTGACTCATTTTAATCAACGTAAAGAGAAATGCCCTAACATGAATACCTTACCAAATTCATGACTATAAGTAGATACCAGATAAAGTAATATTAAAAATAATCACATATAACCTATAAGGCTATAACTAAGGGGGCGTTTGGTTCAGTGTTATCTCAATGTCAATATTATTTAGATGTCATGTTATCTAAATGTCATTGTCATTCATCAATGGACATTTGTTTGGTTCAATATTATAATATTAGAAAATATTAATATTATTCAAATTATTTTTATTTAGTTGGAAGTTATTAACATTATAATGACAAATTAATAGTGTTATCTTGAGATGTCGCCCAATTTGGGGTGACATCTAGATGTCAATGTATAATGGCATTTTTGTAATTAATTATAATATTATTTAAAAATGTCATTAAACCAAACAATTACTTTTTAAAGATAACATAACATAACATAACATTGAGATAACACTGAACCAAACGCACCCTAAGTAAATTGCAGCTTTTTTTGCCCTCTGTCCAAAACAGAATCAAAATAGTACTAATTTAAATAATAATAATAATAATAAATAAATTATTTAAATTATTCTACACAAATTAAATATAAAAAATAATATTTTACTTCACTTATTCAATAATTTTTAATAAAAATATAAACTTTATTTCACATCTTAGATCAAAATACTCGATTTGAATATTTTGATCTAGAATGTGAAATAAAATTGATATTTTTATTTTAAATTGTTGAGTATATAAAGTAAAATAATATTTTTTATATTTGAATTTATGTAAAATGATTTAAAATATTTATATATTATTATTGTTGTTGTTTTTTAAATTAGTAATATTTTAGTTCTGTTTTAGTCCTGTTTTGGTCCTCGCGCCAAACAGGACCTTTTGTTTGATTTACACTTAAAAAAAACTAAGGCTCTGTTTGGTAATAAGAAAAAAAAAAGATTTGGTTGAAATTTTTAATCATTTTTAAAAAAAATGTATGATGTGAAATAAAATAAGTTGGTTATATTAAAAATTGTGTATGATGTAAAATAAAGTTGATTGATTTATTGAGAATTATATTGGATGTGAAATAAAGTGATTGTTTAATGTTGAAATTTGTGTGAGATGAGATATAAATAATTTTTTAAATTTTTTTAAAATAAATTTAAAATTTTGATTATGAGTAATTTTAGTCATGATTTTTAGTCCATTGCCCATCAGGATTTTAGAGAGAGATTTTCACGGAGCCACTTTCTCTTTCTTCTTTTGGCTCTATTTGGTAGTAAGAAAAAAAAGAAGATTTGGTTAGAACTTTTAGCCATTTTTGAAAAATATGTATGATATGAAATAAAGTAAATTGGTTATATTAAAAATTGTGTAGGATATGAAATAAAATTGATTGATTTATTGAGAATTGTGTTGGATGTGAAATAAAGTGATTGTTTAATGTTAAAATTTATGTGAGATAAAATATAAAATAATTTTTTTAAATTTTTTTAAAATAAATTTAAGATTTTAGTCATGGCTAATTTTAGCCATATTTTTTAACTCATTACCAAACAGAACCTAAATATTATTTTATTAATTTTTAAAATTTATCACAAATTTTAATAACTTCTTATAAAATTAATAATTTTATTTCATATCAAACACAAATTATAATTTTAAAAATTATTTTTATTTTATATTCAACATAAATTTTAATATTAAAAACACCTTTATATTTATATTTTATATAACATATAATAGTAAAATGTTTTTTTTCATCCAATTTATAAAATTAAATTTTTTTGTCTCTTACACAAAAAGGAACCCTCAAACCAAACAATGTCGAACTCCTTTATTTTTCTTCTTTTTCAAAATTGGTAAGAATTTTATCTATCTACTTACTAAGATTTCTCATACAACTTTGCATGTTCATTTACTATTTTTGTTCTTATTTTTTGTTATATAATATTCTATGATTCAAATATAAAATTATTATTTATTTTTATTTTAAAAAATAATATGGCTTGAGTACTTTTCTGAAGACTACTCCAGGTCAAGCCAGCTAAATGTAGAATTCTCATCCATAGTATCACAATTTTGTCTCAAATAACACTCGCAAATCTTAATATCATATTATTACTTACATAACTTAGAAGCTTCTATTCATTTCAATGTGCGAGAATTTACTTTTGTGTTTCTCTTTCTCTCTGACCTACAAGCCTACCAAAAGTTAGTGATAATAATTTTTACTCAAACTTATTTAACTCGCTTGGATTCTTTCCAAATGAGATAAGTATACTCATAATTTACGACCCATCTTGACCCATTATAGATGAATTGAATTTAAGTATAACACAATTATACCATCACAATCTATGTAGAAGTGGAATTTAAATAAAATAATAAATTCCTAAAACTAAGAAGGTTTGAATCAATATTTTTTTTTCATTTTAACCCAAAATAACATTAGTTAGGAATTTGGGGTAGAACGATAATGAGTTCTTGGAGAAGTGGAATTGGGATGGGAAGGGAAGGGCAGAAGCATGTATGAGGTGTGTATAAATAATGGTTAATAAATAACTGGATAGTTCTGAATTTTGTTTAACCTGATCCAAATTGACTTCATTGTTATTCTTACGAGAAATTTATGTCCCTTTATTATTCTAAATATAAGCTTGCTAAAAGTTTCTTTACTCCTCGTTCTTTTTAATACTATAAATTACTCCTTGCTCTAGCCTAGGTCTTTGGTGAGAGCATCACATATGTTGTTATTTTGCTTCAAAAATACTTTAGTCACATCAAATAAAATTTTAAAGTATTGTGAAAAACTTGAAAGCTATTTGCAAAGACAGGTTTAGACTAGTTGCTATGTTTAAAACATCAAATTACATACCATGATGAAGGGCCAGGAGGCAAGATGAAGGAAGCGATTAAGGAGAAGGGGAGGGTTCCTCCAGCTGCCCCCAATGTCGCCCCCAGCACTGGAGAGACATGGGGTGTATTGGGGGAAAGATTGTTTGAGATAAGGAGAGAGGAGGAGAAGATTTTGGGAGAGTACCTCCAAGGTTCTGGAGGTAGTAAAGTCTCTGAAGGGCAAGGAGGAAGGGGAGGCTTGCTACCTTCGGAGAATAGAGGAATTAAAGGGCACTTTGTTGCAGGTTACGAAGCGTTCCCAAGGTGATCACAGAGAGGAGCTGGGGAAGCTCTGAAGTTGTATAAATGTAGGGGATCCCAAGAAACACCAAAAGAGACAGAGTTCTGGGAGACAGCGGCGCGTAAAGAGGTAAGCCTGTTAGCGGAGGCTTAAGGGAGAGAGAGAAGGAGAGTTCGAGACATCCATAACAACACACAAAGATTTAAAGTGGTTCAAGGAAGAGATCCCCTACGTCTACCGCTAGTATATCACATAATTTTTTATAAATGTTATTATGATATGCTTAGTTAGCATTATTAATTTTTAAAATAAATTGCATGTAGTTCTTTAAATTTGAATTCAGGCATTTAACTTCATGAGATTATAGTTTCATTGATATATGATCCTTTCATCATTTACCACATTACTTTTATATGAAGTTCTAATTTTGCAATTCAAAGTCCCAAACCTAATAATTTTTCATCAGTGGTGCTTGTTAGCGGCACTATTCATCAAGCCTCCATATAATTAAGAGCGATGATGGAGGCTAGGGAGGGATAATGAGAAAAAAATAACTAGAAAGACTTAAAGATAAAATAGAAAAAGAATGTAAAAAAATTATAGTAATGAAAATAAATGAGAGAATAGATATATTATCCATTTATTTTAAATAATATTTTTTTAAATCTATAAAAGTGAAAGGTGTATTTTATCACCAAATAAAAAATTGATCAAATGCCATGATAAAAACTTTATAAAATTTAAAATATATAATTATAGTAAAATATAAATTTTTATTTCATCTTATAAAAATTTAATATAAAAAAATTCACATTATATTATATTTTATATAATTCTTTAAAACATCAATTATTTTATTTTGTATTTTACATCATACATATATTTTAAAGAGAAGCTAAAAGTTTTTTTTACAAAATCAATTTTTCTATAAATGCATAGCAAGTCCTAAGAATATAGAGCAAAGTCAACCAACCATTTAATTTAGTATGACATAAATGGACTACATAATAACAAAGTAAGTATGAAACTTAAATCTAACTTAAATGTGACAATTTAAAATTTATACATCTAACTTATAAATTCACTAATACTTTTATAACTCATAAGCAATTCACTCTTATTTCTATTATATTAAATTATAATATAAAATTTTATGTGACAACATATAGAGTATATTAAAAATTTTGGACAGTATACTTATAATAAAGAGTTTTGGAAGTGAGCAATAATGTGCAAGCATAATTTATATGAAAATCATAAGCTGTAAAATCCCCTTCAAACAAAGGTTTGGTTTCATTAAAACAACCCAAATTTATTATTATTATTATTATTTTAAATTAATTACAAAATTTTAATTATTTTATTTTTATGATTAATATAAATTATAATATTTAAAATTAATTTTATTTTATATTGTTATTGATTTGATTGCTGTTTAAATTAGTTATAATTTTTTTATTAGAAAATATAAATAAACTATTTTATTTTCTTTTTAAAATAGTCATACCTAAAATACTAATTGGGGCATGCACTGGCAAAACAAATGAAATTTAATATTAAATTTAACTTTAATTTAATCGAGCGTACCTGGATGCTGGAGAACCGGGGGTGGCGGAGGAGCGTGGCCTCGAGGCCGGCCTTTATCTCCTCGCCGACGACCTTCGCGAAGCCGAAGAAGGCGATGATGTGGCAGTTAAGCTGAGGCTGCCGGAAAAGTCTCGCCGCCGGGCTCAGCGGCTCTCCATCCGCCTCCGAGGTCGAGGAAGAAAGGCAAGGCCTCGGAATCCTCACGGCCAGCCGCCGCTTCCGCGTCCCCTCCGTCTCCTCTGCAGCTCCCATCGCTTCTGTGAAGCTCGGAGAACAGTCAGAGATTGGGGGCGGGTTGAACGATTGAGCGACCTATATTTCCGGAAGCAGCCATAAGGCAATTACGAATTTGCCCTTCCAGCGTCTACATGCAATTTTTTTCGGGGGGTGAATTGCATCAAGGCCCTGAGGTTGAAAGATTATTATAAATTGATCTCAATTTTTTCCAATCTTTAATTTGAGTCCCTAATGTTGCAAATACCTAATAATTTTAATCTCAATTAAAATATAATTACTATTTTTTTACTATTATATAGTAAAGCTATTCTCATTTATTAATTTTATAGATTTAGAATATAATTTTTAAATATTTATATTATTACCTTTTAGTTTTAATTAATTTTAATGCAGAAAAAAAAATATAAGGAAAATTAAATTTTAAATTTTTATTAAACTTTTTAAAAATGATAATAATAAAAAGTATTTTTTTAAAATATATAAATTATTTAAATTAACCAAAAAATAATCAAATTTTGTATTTTTTTATGAGAAAAAACTAATGGAAATGTTAAGATTCTAAAATAGTAATCACAACTACAGCACTTTTATGGCAATAGAAACTCAAATTGAGATTTTATAAAATTTAGATCAATTACAATGCTCTTTCAATCTCAGGATCTTGGATGCAATTTATTCTTTTTGTTGGTAGTTCCATTAAACTTTTATACAAGCTCATAAAAATGAAAGCATAACATCGGGTCTTTTTCATCCAATTTTTTTTCATATATGTTCTTTTTGTCGAATTCCATTAACTTTGTTCATTAAATTGCTGTTTTAAAAAATTTAAAATACATATTTAAAAATTAAAAATATGATTTAAGTGTTTATTATAACTTTAATTTTTATTTTTTAGTTATATCCTAGCTTATAATAGTAATTATTTATATTTAACATGTATTTTTATTTTTAAAATAATAAATTAAAAGTAAAACTTAACAGAATTTTTCAAAAATGACCCACATGAAAATAATTTTGAATAAGAGGAACTTAGATGATAATATTTTATTTTTATGAACTAGTATAAAATCAAAAGTCTACTTAAAAGACTTAGATAGAATTACCCCATTTATTTTATTTATTTCAAACACTATAATTTTTCACATTCCATTTTAAGGTGGTATGATTTGAACTTAAAACTTTTGGGTATTTAGGTTTTGTTTGGTTGAATGTTAATTTTAAGTAAAAAAAGAGAAAATATTTTATTTTATAAAGTTGATCAGAAAAAAAATTTATTTTAATATTAAAAAAGTGTAAGATGTGAAATAAAATTATTTTAAGGTTAAAATTAATGGATGTGAAATAAAATTGATTTTTTATGTTAAAATTTGTATTAGATGTGAAATAAATTTACTAAAATTTATAATAAATTTAAAATATTATTAAAAAATGAATAAAGTATAGTACTTGACTTAAGTAATTAAGTGGTTTAAAGTTAATATTATTTTAATATTATGACACATTATTTAAAGATTTTTATTATCTAATTTAATGATATATTTAAATAATATTATAAATAATTATTAAATTATTACTTTAAAATAATATTTAAATATTATTAAAAATTAAATGAGATTTATATTAGATGATAATTTTGAGTCAAATATCCCTTAATTTAATTGAAATGTAATTTAATTAAAATATTAGAATTATTAGTTATTCGTGTCTTTTATATCTTGATTAATAAATAAAGTGTAATGACTGTAGCAATAACAGTTCGATCAAAAGTAGCCTATGAGACACTTGAGTCCAATTTAGGAAACTGGAATCCCATTAATCTTAACGATTATGTTAACATTTTCTCCTCTCAGTGGGATCTCTTACCCCAAATTAGATTAAAGTCAATTTTAATGACTACGTAATACTGATACTTTTATGATTTCTGTAATGCTACTTAAATATATTATTAAGTTAAATAATTATTTGCAATAAATGATGTTACATAATAATACTATGATAATGTTAACCCAAATATAACCAATTACAGCTTAATTACATAAATGACATGGAAATATTATTAATTTGTAAATAAAACATTGATAACATTTGGAATACAAATTAACTACGCGAAATATTGAATACACCACATACTAATAATATCAACATGAATCTCAGTTTTATTATCAAAAAAAAAAAAAACATGAATCTCACTCTATGAATGAAAAACCTACTAATAATTTATGGAAATTTCAAAGATTTTACAGTTGCTCAGGTGATTAGAGATAATTTTGGCAAAATATCATGTCTTATATAATGTAAATATATATATTAAAAAATAAATTTTAATTCCATCCTACATAAATTTTAATATAACATCACTCCTTACATAAATATCTAAAAAATAATCAACTTTATTCACACTCTAAATAATATTATATATACTAGTTCATTTTGCTTTTCATAATTCATGTATTTTAAAATTTTAATTTTAGTCAAATTTTTATTTTAAAATTTTTTAATTCTTAAAATAGTAGGATAAATTTGACAAAATATGTATGGATTTAATGGTGTGGATAAAAAAATTATAAAATTAAGTATTAGTATGCAAAATTACAAACCTACTATTGCATTTATTTCATGCCCCAAATAGCAATTCTCATTTGAAGGCTGAAATTATAATTTGACTAAAATTAAAATTTGACTGAAATTAATCCCCAGTATAATTTCTGAGAATGAACTTAAGCACATAAATTATACAAAATTTAAGATCATTTTGTAATTTCTCCTCAATAATTAGTTCAATTGAAGGCTGAAAGAGGACGGCAATTAAACAGTTGACGATGATCCATCAACTACTGGGGAAATTTGTCTTCCCACGGCAGAGTTGCCGGACTATAAATAAATTAATTAATTAAAGTAAACGCACTAAAAAAAAATTATTTCATCTTTTGTTGCAATTTTATCCATCTCAGCACTAAAAATTATCTCATTTTGTACTTAAAAAAAAGAATAATATAAGAGAGCTTTTACCACTGTTGGCCACGTAGCTTACGATAATAAATCTATCAATGTCTGTTAAGACCAACAGCGAAAGAAAAAATCGATTAAAATAACTAAAGAATGAAAACATGTCTAAAAATTTTATATGAAATTCGAGTATTTGAGAGAAAATAATGACAAAAATTTGATACATTAAATTTACTGAAATAAGAGATAATATAATTGTACTTCTTTTAAAATGATTTAATACAAATTTCATGATATTAGACACTAATTTCTACTGATTAAAATAATTTATAAGAATAAACTCCGAAGGTAATGATAATAACAATATACTGAGTAACTCATTTGTTATGTGACTCAAAAATAAATATTTTTTAATAAAATTTTGAAAACTATATATTTATGAGTTTATACAATTTGTGACGGTTGTTGGTCTTTATTTGGGATATTTTGAAATAATTATTAATTAATTTTTTAAAAATTGATATAACAAATTCTCATTAAAAATTAAATAATATATTTTATAAGTTTTTTATCAAGATTTTTTTTATATATATAATTTTGCCTTAGTCGCCCACGGCGCACAGCAAACGGGCGACTCAGCATTAATGTTATTGCCGGACTCTTTTAATTAATTAATTGAAAATTACAATCTAATTATATAATTACTTCAAAGAAAATTAGTGCTTAATAAATGATTGACCTCAAATTTCGTGTTCCAATCATACATTGTTTTTGGAATTTACATACACATAAAATTCATATATATTTAATTATAAATTTTTAAAATTAAATATTATTTTATTTTTATAAAAATATAAATATTAGATATTCTAAATATATTAATATTACATACTCAACACAATAGTATTTATTCATCATTTACTTTCTAACTCAATCTAATTATTATTATATTAGTCACCTATTTTTTAATTTAGTCTAATTATTATTATATTAACCATCAATTATATTTAGATTAGTTGTCAATTATAATTTATTAATATAAATATTTTATAAATAATTAATAAATATTATGTATTATTCAGTAATATAAAATTATTAATAATATTACTTTAATAATTTGATATTGTTAATATTTTAATTATTAAATCATATTTAATATTTATTTATCAAAAAAAATTATATGAAAATTATGATTAAATTCGATAAGACGTGATGAATGAATAACTATCATGTAAAACAAATAATATTGATTTATTTAAATATTTTTAAAATAATATTAATATTTTAAATATATAATGCGCAGATAGACCGTTTCATAATGAGAAAAAAAAAAAAAAAAAAGATAATCGGCGTTTGGCGGCTCCGCAGAAGTTCTTCATTCCGAACCCTCACCAAAACCCTTCTTCGCCCCCTAGGCCCTAGCGTCGCTCTCCGATCGCCATGGCTCTCTCCAAACCCTACTTCGCCCACCTCCGAAGCCTCAAACCTGTGCCCCTCCCCTTCCACGGCGGTGGCCGCCTACGCATCGCAGCGCCGCCCCTCCGCCTCCTTTCCTTCGCCACTCCTGAGGAGGCCGCTGCCGAGCGCCGTCGCCGCAAGCGTCGTCTCCGCATCGAGCCACCTCTCTCCTCCTTCCGCCACCAACCTTCCCCACGCCCTCCTCCCTCGTCCAAAAGCCCTAACCCTAACGCTCCCAAGCTCCCCGAGACCATGTCCGCCCTCGCCGGCAACCGCCTAAACCTGCACAATCGCATCTTGACCCACATCCGCGAAAACGATCTCGAGGAGGCGTCGCTCCTCGTCCGTCACTCGATCTATTCCAACTGCCGCCCGACGATTTTCACCTGCAACGCCGTCCTCGCCGCTCTCCTCCGCCAGTGCCGCTACTCCGATCTCCTCTCCCTCCACCGCTTCATCACCCAGGCTAGCGTCGTCCCCACCGTCATCACCCACAACCTCCTCCTTCAGGCCTACTGCGATTGCCGCAAAACCGACACAGCGCTCGAGCATTACCGCCTAATCGTCAAGGACGACGCCGCCCTCAACCCTTCTCCTACGACTTACAGGATCCTCGTCAAGGGCCTCATCGACAACAACAAGGTTGACCAAGCCGTGGATCTTAAGAACGACATGCTCTCTAAGGGCATCTGCCCGCCAGATCCCATTGTTTACAATCTACTGATGACTGGATTTCTAAAAAATGACGAGCCTGATCGTGTTCTAGATCTGTTCCAAGAGCTGAAGGAGAAGCTTGGGGTAGGTGATGGTGGGATTATCTATGATGGGATTGTGTATGGGAATCTTATGAAAGGGTACTTCAAGAAGGGGGAGGACAAGGAAGCCATGAATTTGTATGATCTCGTTCTAGGAGAAGGATCTAAGGTTAGGTTTGGTGCTGTGAGCTACAATTTGGTTCTTGATGCATTGGCGAAGAACCGGCGATTGGACGAGGCTATTGGATTGTTCGAGCGGATGATGAAAGAGCATGACCCCCCAAAGAGGATTGCAGTGAATTTAGGAAGCTTTAACGTGATGGTGGATGGGTTCTGCTTGGCGGGACTGTTTGAGGAGGCAATGGATGTTTTCAAGAGAAGGATGGGGGAGAGGACTTGCAGCCCAGACGTGTTGTCTTACAACAATTTGATCGATCAGCTTGGGAAGAATGGCTTTGTTGCTGAGGCCGAAGAACTTTTCAAACAGATGGGTGAGAGGGGATTCAATCCTGATGAATACACCTATGTTTTGTTGGTAGAATCTTGTTTTGGAGCAGGAAGACCTGATGATGCTGTGGATTATTTCAATAAGATGGTGGAGTCTGGTTTGAGGTCTAATGCTAATGCTTACAACAAGGTACTGGGAGGTCTAGCGAGCATAGAAAGGCTTGATGAGGCGCGGGGGTTCTTGGACCGAATGGCGGAGAGAGAAGTTCCGCGGAATGTGCAGAGTTATGAGATGCTGCTGAAAGCTTTCTGTGAGGCTGCGAGGCTGAATGATGCACTAAAGACATTGAAGGATTTGTTGATGGATGAAGGTGTTAGCCTCAGTGAAGAGATGAAGGAGCTAGTTGAAGGAGCACTGAGGAAGCAAGGAAGGGCGGAGGAGTTGGGAAAACTGTTTGAAGAAGTCGAGAGGGAGAAGGCTGAGGCGGCTGCACGGGCAGCCGAAGAGAAGGCAAGAGCTGAGGCTCTTGCCAAGGAGGAAGAGGAGAGGAAGAAGGCTGAGGCCGCCGCGAAAGAAGCAGCTGCTGCAAGAGCGAGTGCTGCTGCTATTGAAGCTGTTTTGGGAAGAAAGAAAAAGACAGAAAGTAAGGAAGAGGAAGGGTCTTCTCCAGCTAACACTGCTGGCATTGCTGAAACAAAGGAAGAAGCAGCTATAAAGAATGAAGCTGATGGGGCGCTTGGGCAAGGAACAGCCTCATGAATGGAATTGGGTTCTCTTACAGCAGTTCTCACTGCATGCAAGTTTGCTATAATTTGGTTTTACAGGATTCAAAATTGTTTCTACTGCTGTTGGTGTTTTCTGAATGGTATCTATTGAGTTTGAATTGATCTTGGAAAATGGTCGGTAACTTTCTTTGTTAACTACAGCTTTAACAACTTCACTGTGCAGGATTGTGTCTAAACGATAATTATTTTTTGAACAGGTTCTATAGACTATAGTTATCTATAATATGTAGTTGTTATTGATTGTATAATTCACATACAAGATGTATTCAGGCATCTGCTCGCATTGAACAATTGCATATTACGAGCAGAATCCGAAAATTCTGTTGAAAATGAAGAAATGCTGTTTGCAGATCTCACTTTTAAGATCCTGAATAGTAACAATGAAAATAACCTGCTCCATTGCAATGCTAAGGTCTGTGTCATACATTTGAAGCAGCTGACCTCCCTCGTTTTGCTTCGGCAGAGGGCTCATTGCTTCCGTTGGTCGTATTAGATTATAAAATGACTTGCTGTCGATGCCTTCTCGAGCAGCATAGAAAACTTTGTTGACCTTAAGATGTAAAGGTGAAGAGAGTTTTTGTACCGAATGTTTTTCAAGTTCAGACTTTTGAATGCCTTAAAGCCATGTCGGATCTAACACATATTTCTCATATACGTAGATAGCGAATAATTTCATTTCCGTGCATTACATACTACTATGAAAGGAATTAAGTTCATAAAGAAATACTGACTCTTCTGAATTTTTGTGTATTTGTACATAACAAGATTTTATCAATATTAGTGTTTGGTTTATATTTTAAAATTTTCCCATTTTAGAAGAGAAAAACTACACAATTTGTATGGATAAGATTTTTAAGCTGTGTACTTGCACTCGAGTATTTTGGTATCATAGCTTTTGTTTTTGATATAACAATCTGCGTTGTAATATCACGACCAAATTTTTTTAGGCCCTTAAGATGTTACAACTCGAAGAAAGTTAGAATAATTTTTATTTTAGGTATGAAGAATTTTAATATAGTATTTTAGCCTTAGAGAACAATATACAAACTGCTAGTTTTAATTTAATTTTTATGGGCTTGTTTGTCTAGCTTACTTAAAATTAATTTGATTAATTTTAAACAGATATGTCATATCATTTATAAAATTTAATATTAAAAAATTAATTATATTTTATATTATACACATAATTTAAGATAAAAAAATTAATATTATTTTACATCTCATACACATATCAAAATAATAATTAATTTATATTACATTCTTCACACATTTTAATATAATAATTAACTTTTTTTTATAAAAATATAATAATTAATTTTATTTCACATCATTGAAACATCTAGTAAAAAATATCTTAATATAAGTTTAATTTTAATATTATTAAAATTAATTTCTGCAAACAAACAGGTCTCATATATTTATTATTCAGCAAAATGACTGCAAAGATTTTTACTTCAAATGTACAATGAAGTCTACATATCCTTCGTCCCCAAACATTAAATTCAATTAAGATTTGACATTGTCGTCACAAACATATTAATTAAGTTTAAAATTTAAAATCATTTATAAGAACTATATAGCCTATCTCTTTCTATTTTGTGCATACTGTTTTATTTTTGATCACCTTCTAATGTAAAAATCATACTATTTTGTGTGAATAAAGAAAGGCTTATAACTAGATATACGTTAATACTATCTATATGAAATAAAAGAAAAATAGCTCAATGTGAGATACACATTATTCAAGGAATCCCAATGTTTTATTTGACAACAAAATTAATTTAATCATCATAAAAACTAAAATAATTCATTCATTATAAAAATTAAAAAATATATTAAATTAATTTTTATAATACTATACATAACTTTTATTATGAAAAATTTATTTATTTTAAATCTTATATTATTTTTAATATATTAATTAATTTTATTTTAAAACAAAATCATACATTTTATATTAAAATAAAATTGATTTTTTTGCCTTTCAGAGTAAAGAGTTTTCTTCTAATATATCAGAGTAAAAGGATTACCAACAAAAATCCTTTCAGACCCTAATATTTTAATTTTAATTTTTTACAATTACATCATATTATACATAAATTTTAATATTAAGATTAATTTTACTTAATATTTAATATAAATTTTAATATTAAAAAAAAAGGTGATTTTTTTTTTCTCTCTTGGTTGAAGTTGAATTCTCTGCAAGCGCTTAAATGGGCAGGTGAGATATTATTAGCGATGTCACAGGCCGTTCGAGCTGCTTTTGATTGTAGACTCTGTAGGATGCTCCAAACCCCTCTTGTAAAGATTTTTTTTTTAATAAATATATTTAATTAACTAGTTAATATATTAAGTATTATTTAAAAAAAATTAATAAAAAGAGCATTTTTCTGACGTCATTAGTGCTAGTCGTCGTAAGGGCGACTTCTGAACATAGAAAGTAGCGCATTATACAGGCAACTTTTTATTATGAGAAGTTGCCCAGTGTACGAGTGACTTCTTGAAATATTTTTTAAAATCATAATATTATTTAAAAAATATTGCTTTAATTCTTTTTGTATGACTTACTATATGATAAGTCTTCGTAATGGGATTATATTTTCATCTCATTCTTCAATTATACTTTTAGTGTTTTATAAATTTTTGGTTGACTGAAAATCTCAAAACACAACTTCATTATATAGAAAACGTAAATATACATTTTTTGTCTTTGCCATATTCTGTCTGGCAAATTCTTTACATTGGTCTTGTCGTTTTTAAATTTTTTTTTTCTATTTGTTTCATCTCATGTTTTTTTGAGCTTAAACATCCACACTTATATCCAAACAAAATGTTATAAGATATGTAAAAAATAAATAAAATAAAACAAGTATCCTCAAGTCGCATCAAAACAAATTTTTTGAATAAACTTAAATTTTTTAATATTGTTAAAATATTATAGTGGTATACTAAATAAAATATATACATCACCTCAGCCTTCCTTTCCTACGTGATATGACGTCACTCCTTTCAGGAGTGTACAAATCTTGAGCCCAACGTTGTTGTTAGTGGAGTGCATATGCATGTGCATCACCATCATCGTCATCATCAACAGTCTTCTTGTCCCTGTTCTTGGTTGATCGACAGAGCCGAGGGACCAACATCAAACTGCGTCTCATAAAGACTATAATAATAATAAATACTTGAACTATCTTTGTTGTACTATGATGTATGAATGACAAATCAGAAGGCGAACACCAGATGAGTTCTCCTAATATGAGTAACTCTTGCTCCTACGGATTGTACGTCTCGATCAGATCATAACCACGCCTAACCACTACAGAAAAGTGAAGCAGTGCGCAAAACTGATCATACAACAGAAGTTGATTCTGAAAGTCCATCTATATGCTTGGACCGCTATATGCTTGGACCGCTGCCCTCCGTACACCCCTCAGAACCAAAAAGTGAATATGCACGTGTGATACAAAAAAAATTATAATGATAATTATTATAATAAAATTCAAATACATAATTAAATCCTCAAACAATAGGTGCTGAAAAAAATATGATCTTAGTCCATTTCGACAAGTACAAGTGACAAACATGATCAAGATTTATACCAATCTATGTATAGTTTTAGTGCCTCAACATTGTCCTTACTAAGCATCATAGGTTGCTAAATAAAGTCCAATTGTCCTTATAGGAAGTTAATATGGGTTGTTTCTATTATGTGACGCCACTAGATTCATGCTAAACACACACATTTACAAGCTCCATTTCAAATTTCCAAGAACAATAATGAATTTAATAAGAAAATATAAGAGCAAATATAGGCAAAATAGGAAGCCACATGAAGACGTAGGCAGCAAAATATTCTTAGGGATCGCCTAACATGCATAGTAATTAACAAAATATACTTACAATCAAACAATGATTCATCGTCTGCATCCTGATCGGAGGATTCCTCGGGACTTTGAGGAAGCTCCTCGGCTTCCTCATCAGATAGTGGAAGAGGCTGAAGGGGGCTCGCATTCTGAGGAGCATCAGCGTGCTGTTCATCCCCTGCAATCAACTCTTGAGATTTGGCCAGTATAGGAGAAGGACGAGGATAGATCAAAGCTTCTCTTCTTCTTCTATGCAGGAGGCGACAAGTGATCATTCCAGTTCAGTAGATTCGCCTGATTTCGTAGACAAACCCTTAGACGACAACGAGAGTAATCAAGACGATGTTGAGGAGTTTAATCGAGAGCACGAGTATGACCATCTAACCAGACAAAGTGAATCCATTATGCTAACATCTGAGGATGAAGACAAAGCGAATCCATTATGCAGTCCTCAGATGTTAGGAGGTCCAGGTACTGAACGTCATCTACATAATGGATTTTCTTTGTCTTCGTCCTCAGATGTTAGGAGGTCCAGGTACTGAATGTCTTCTCTGGTTAAATGGTCGTACCCGTGCTCACAATTAAACTCCTCAACATCATCCTGATATTCCTCATTGTCTGAGGGTTTGTCCACGAAATCAGACGAATCTATTGAATTGGAATGATCACTTGTCGCCTCTTGCACAGAGGAAGAAGAGAAACTTTGATCTATCCTCGTCCTTCTCCTATACCAGCCAAATCTCAAGAGTTGATTGCAGGGGATGAACAGTACGCTGATGCTCCTCAGAATGTGAGCCTCCTTCAACCTCTTCCACTATCTGAGGAGGAAGCCGAGGAGCTTTCTCAAAGTCCCGAGGAATCCTCCGATCAGAATGCAGATGATGAATCATTTTTTGATTGTAAGTATATTTTGTTAACTACTATGCATGTTAGGCGATCCCTAAGAATATTTTGCTGCCTACGTCTTCATGTGGCTTTCTATTTTGCCTATATTTGCTCTTATATCGACCACTTTTGGGATTATAAAGTCGAATATGGCTTAGCATAGTATGCCTTCATTAAAAGGCGAGAGAAGACATGGGACACCGCAAGGGGCAGCAGATGGAGAAGATGCGGCAGCAAGCAGACATCACATCGAATGAAGCGTTTATGTATAATGGTGGAGCACTAAAGGAGATCATATATATAATGACGAACTTGCCCCCATTTTCAAAATAACCTGCAGTTCAATTTAATAAGATTTACAGTTATATAGAAAATGAATCACACATTTATTTAAAAAAAATTACGGTACATTAGAATATGAAAGTTCTTCAGATTGTGATGAAAAATGTATATCAAATAATCTTTACATAACTGAGATAATGGTACTTTTTTTAGTATGCCCAAAATAAATTCGTTCCTTATTTACATGTGATGAAATAATAGTAAGCGGTATTGCTTCAATATAAAGTACTAAAGTCATTTGAGACGCACTTTCCAACATAATCTTGCATTTGTCATCATCTTCGATATACAACGCTATGTATCATATTTTTTCTAAATATTTGCATAATATTTTCAAGTCATAATTGATCAAATCGAGACTCATTGCTCGACAAATTTTATTTTTCAAATTTGTTAATGTATTACCAAATTTAAATTTCAAAATCTTGACATATAACCACCAATGCAATTGCGAGATCCATCATCTATAAATATTAAACTACTATCTAAAAAATATAATATAAACACGTAAGTTTGTCATTAAATCTATAATAAATATGTTTAATATGTAATTTAGTAAAAAGATCATTACATATAACAGGATAATCTAACTACTATTCAATAAAACAGTAAAATAATCAATTAATTACAACACATTCAAAAAAATAAACAATAAAACTTAACTTTAAATACGAAATAACTATTAGGCTATTTAATAATATTTCATAAATTTAAATATATATTAGTTATCAGTAAAAAATGAATAAAACATTTTTTAATAAATTCATACATAAAAATTTGCAAATAATTTTAAAATTATTAATTAATTAAGTAATGATAAAACTAAAATTAATAATTAATTATTTAATAATTAACTAATAATAATGACATTATTAATAATTTATTTAATAATATTAAAATTAATTTTAAAATTATTCATGAATTATTTAATTAATTAACTAATTAATTAATTAATAATAACAACAATTAACTAATTAAGAAATTAATAATAGTAAAATTAAGAACATGAGAAGCTTAAAATACCTTGAAATACTACTGGGCTGCTATAGAATTTACTCTGATGTACTATTCTTAACATTCTCTGAAAATTCTAAGGAAATAAAAAATGTGAAGAAAATGAGAGGATGAGAATCAATTTATAGAGCTTGTTATACAAAAGTCATTCGAGCATTTAGTGAGCATTTAGTGACATCTGTATAACAAAACTCGCCCGTACGACATATGACTTCACCTTAACGATGCCAACACTAACGATGTCAGAAATATACTCACTTGCTATTTTTTTTAATGATACTAAATCGATTAATTGGTTAATTAAATATATTTATTTAAAAAAAAACATCCCCTGTAAAGCTTTGAAACATTTAAATTCTTTCACAACAGTTTCAATTAGGGGTGATAATTTTATACAAAAATCAAAACTCTCAATTTTACTCAATTCAAGATCGATTTAATTTTCTCCCGACTCAAAGTTAGCTCAAAATAAAATCGATTCAACTTATAGCCAACTCAATGTGTATAAACATACATATTTTATAATTTTTTGAAGTATAATTAAGATATTTTTATATATAGGGTTTAGGGTGTAAGCTTACGAGTGAGAAAGATCACTGTAACTTTTTGTATTCAGGAATATTTTTTAACTGGCAAAACACTGTAACTTACGAGTGAGAAGTTATGTATCAACTGGCAAAAATATTCCTGGATCACTGTTTACACCCAAAACCCTGGAATAGTAACAATCTATTCAAAAAAAATAAAGTTAGCTATCAACTGGCAAAACACAGAAGCTTACGAGTGAGAAAGAGTGTAAGAATACAAAAAATATTCCTGGATCACTGTAACTTTTATGCCAGTTGATAGCTAAAGATTTAACAAATTTATTTTCCCTAGAAATCACCAATCTACATTTTAAAATGAAAAAATTACACACCCTCCATTGAAACCTTCCCAGATAACAAATTCAATACTCAATTGTTTTGTTTTGTTTTTTTTTCTTTCCAAGCTTCAAAAAAAAAAATACTCAATTTTTTTGACATCATACACAAGCCTTCTAATTATTTCAAAACATTACAAATAGTACATCCTTTATATTTGTTAGCAGCTATGAGCCTAAGAGCTGATCTCTAGTTGTTCAAATCCCCTCTCTACTTGTGATTTGAAAAATTACTTATGCACCTCTGGCACTACAGCCAGTTATACATAAATCCCCTAAAACTTCAAAACGCTGTAAAATTCCCCATACTGTTTTTCAGTGTATCGTGTGCATAAGACTTGTGAGAGTTGTATGTAATATTGAATGAAATGAGGATTAATTTGTAATTCGAGGGCTTATGGTTCACTAAAACTTCAAGGGAGTGTATGTGATTGCTTCCTAAAAATGTTATGCGGAATTCGAAAATATGGTACTTAACTGGTATCCATGTGTGAGAACTTCAATCTTTTGTTCAAGCCATGTTCCTTTCGTCGATCTTCATCCATCCTCTTCTTGATAATCTCAAATTCATTTTGTAGATCTGCAAAATTCTCGTAATCACAAGCAGCACATGCCAAACCATAAAAGTGATTCATCAAGTCATCAAACGTCGCATTATAAACTCAAATCTCTTCGTAATTATAGAATAAGCTTGCAATTGAAAGCAAATCGCTCAATTCTCCAGATTAGCATGCAAAAGTATTGCTAGATTATGCAATCATATATATAAATATTAGGGACATTTACATGGTAGACACAGAAATTAGGCTATTTTATGGATTTCACCATAAATCTCAAAATATTACAGATATCACATCTAAAACAGCTATTTTTTCATTTTTCACATTCGACAGTAAATTCTATCAGAAGATTTAATCATAGTTAAATCTCAAAAATGTTTGATGCTCGCTCGTGATGCCCACGTAAGAAGAAGATGCAAATAGAAGAATGATGCTTAACATGAAGGTCGATGGTTAAACGATGCGATCAATGACTGAGATTTTATTGAAATTTAACTAGGGTTAAATCTTCTGATAGAATTTACCGCAGGATGTGAAAAACGAAAAAATAGCTGTTTTAAATGTGATATCTGTAATATTTTGAGATTTACGGTAAAATCCGTAAATTAGCTTAATTTCTGTATTCACCATGTAAATGTCCCTAAATATTACCACATTTTGCAATTATATTTGATAAATTTATAATACCTCAGCTAATAGGATAAAAGTTTAATTTATTATTGTTGTTGTTGTATATGATTATAATACAGGAATGAAGCATGTAAATTTTTCTACCAACGATTGATGTGAATGAATAAAGAGGCATTTACATACATGCCACTCAAAATTTTAAATATTACACTCTTGTTTAAAATTGTGAAGAGGGTGCATGTAGATAATATTTAACGCTTTTTTATAGCATATGAAACACGTAGAAGAGGAAAAAAGTTACATTCTTTAAGGCCATGTTTTGATGGTTTATCAACATTTATTTCACCAAAAACTTTTGAAATAACTGACAATCTAAAACATTGCTGTAGTGTCTCAATAGGATAATATATCAGAAACAGTGTATACTCAATAGTTTCTACTTTTGAGTTCAACCATCAGCTAAGGATTTAGAATAGCTGAAAAATTACACCAACTCCAGCGTTGGGTCAACTGCCATGAGTGGAAAGAGGCATAAGATTCTATTTAAATTCACTGCAATCCGTCAATTCTGGGACATTATGACTACTATTATTTTTATTGCCTAAATTACTTCTATCCACAAAAGAAAAGAAAGAGGACAAGGAGAATGGAGAAAGGAGAAAGGAGAAGAATTGATGAAGAAGATGAGGACAGAAGTACACTCTAACCCTAGCAGCTTTGTCCCTATCTCTTCTACCACTGCCATTCCCTACTGGTAATTCCCCCAATCTGTGAAGCTGCTCGTGCCTTTCCTCTCGTGATCCCCAATCTAAATGATTTACCCATCCCCCTGAATCTTGATAATGTCTTCTATAAACTTCATTCGATCGACTATACTTCCAGGATAGTAATGTCTTCCATGCCTATACTAATTCCAAGCTCGTACCTTTCCACCCAGGAGATTTATCTGTTAAAGAACATTATAGCAACCTGAGAGACAAGTGGGACAAGCCCAAGTCATACAGTCAAAGGAAAATTGGAGATTCTCACATGGTCTATATTTGTCCGTCCAAAATGTCCAGTCTCAATTGGAAGGCGATAGTCTTCATCCCAAATATTACTAGAGTAATTTCGATCAATGATTTTTATCAAACAACAAAAAAAAGTCAATGAGCTTCATTCCACACCCTAAGCCAGCAATTGGTTAGTCTAATCTTATTGCAAGTGCCGAGGGGTAAATGGTAGTCTTGCATGTGGTTGCCATTAGAAGTAGCAACTTATAAGCAATTTATATTTTGTAACTTATAAGCTCCTCTTCAGTTGGCATGGGAACCAATGGCATGCGGGTATCTACTGCTACACTGATAAATTAATAATTTCATGACAAATCTAAAAGTATACTGCAGAAAACAGGAGAATATCTTCTAGCATAAGACCAAATGAATCCACAGATAATCTTAATATTATCCTATAACCAAGCCACAAAAATATTGTTGAATTGCACAAATCAATCACGTTAACTTGATAATGTTTATCGGTCAAATCACACAGAGATAGATGATTTTAGAGATACTTTGACAGACCAATAGATAGTTATCAGTGTACATCCTCTCATTAAGCCACTTCCTTCATCCACTCTTTTGATCAGTCAATGCAAAGTCTTGTCCAGCTAATTAATAATCCTTCAAGTGATGTTACGGTCTGTCCTTTTGGATCAAAAAACATTATCTCCTTTGACAAAACAATATTTTCTAATTACTAGAATGGATATCATAGCCATTTAAGTGTTTTCTAATTAATGCGTTTCTCTGTGGAACACCTCATCACGATAAGTACCAGATTTTGCTTCTTGTGAAAGCTTAGAACACATAAACAGTGCCTTCTATGAAATTTACTGGCAATGTTGAACAACAATCACCACCACCATCAAGCCCTAATCCCCCTAGGTAGGGTTAGCTACATGTATCATTTATTTCCACTATAATCTATCAAATAGCAACTCCTCACTTGGGGGGCATTTGGTTTAATGTTATCTATATAAAAAAAAAATTATTTGGTTTGATGATATGTATAGATAATATTGTAAAAATAATAAAATTATAACTTAAAAAATGACAACTAAATATCAAAACTTTAGATAACATGGCAAAACATCAAAACAATATTGAACCAAATGCTCTCTTAGCTCCAAATATGTAAAATTATTATTTAAAACTTCTTGTAATGTTTAACCAAAATCTAATAATTTAACTCTCTTTACTGAAACTTCTATCAACCTACAATTTATCATCTAAGTCGGCTCTCTCTAAGCTTATCCTCAATTAAAGTAACTCCAACCTTCGCATGAATATACTCATTTCTTGTACCATCCTTTTGTATATATACTCATCCCCTTAACATCCTCATCTCTATAACATTTATTTTATTTAGAGCGGCGTATTGCAACTGGTATTTCACAGAAGTTTTCAACTACAATGTGATAATTAGAAAGAATTTTGTCTTGCAGTGAATCTAGAGTGCCATGCTAGGGCAAAGTACATCGAGTATTACAAACATGAGAAGTTAGTGCCAGATCAACAAGAGTAACAAAAGGTCAAACTCTATGAAATATGCTCAAAAGCATCAAATTCGGCGGAGTACTTTGTTTTAAAAGGAAATAATGCTAGCAATTGCAAGTACATAAAAAAATAAGCATCATCTTTTCTACTTTATAGGCTAACATTCAGCACTATATAATATTATTGATTTTACTATAGTCTTATAAAATTTACCTTGAAGCTAGTAAAAATTTTTATGACATCACACTAGATGTATTCATTCATCTTATCAATCTTGATTGGATTCTATTAACAACATCATCTATTTTATCGTCATTTTATATGATTGATCAGGAGTATTTAAATTGGTCACTCGTTCTGCTAATTTAATCACCAAGTGTTACCTTTCCAATACAAGTTCTAATGTCAATACAAGTTCTACTATCTTAAAAGAATTTACACTTAATATATTTAATTTTTGATATACTGAGATGAAAATTTTTAGAATCTCAAATATCCTTCATACTTTAAATTTTGTCTTAACTCCATCTCAAATGTCTTGTACATCTTGTTTCACAATCAAACATCTGTATTATTTGTACTCTATTCTTTATATTCTGCCATTACATGTTTGTCACCTTAAGGATGTAATTAACAACAATCATATAGGATCAGTTTCTCTCTTAATATCCTCCTGCACAAATTCTAGAATCCTACTATTAAACATGTTACTATTCTCATTCTTGAGATTTGATCATCAAACTTGAAAGTATTGTTTTGACTTGCTATTCCTTTTCTAGCTCTTTACCTTGAAATCTAAGACCATTAAATGATATTAGATAGTGCAGATTTTACTTGAAATGACCATAAAAAATTTATAATTCAAGCGACCTAAATTCCTTATAAGAAAAATAATATCTACGTTCTTGTAAATCCATTTATTATAAATGATAATATACATTTTCTTAAAGAAAGTATTAACGATCATAAAATCACAAGCTATGAAAAACATCAAAATGGTTTTACTCTCCTTATTAAACCTTTAACATCATACCCACTGTAAATGGTATTAAATTATTCAGTGACATTTCCAACATAATCATTTAGATCTTTTACGATAAATACTCTTTTATTTTGAAATATTTCTTATATCAACTATCTTAAATCAGTTTAAACTTTTCCTTTACTTGCATCTAAATCAACTTGAATGGCATGTGCACTTGTAATGTTAACGATCATTCCATTAATTATAATATTTAAAAATATAATTTTATGCATATTTCTCTTGACCTTCACTACATAATTCTTCATACTCTCGCCTAGAATTATACCTATCTCATTCTTAGTTCTATTCTTACTTGAGTACCAAACCTTCAAGCCTAGGTCATTAAATTCTTTTGTTTTCTTTATCACCCATTTCATTTTCGGAAGTCAAAAAACACTAATCCTCCTATGAATCATAAAATCCACTTAATCTATTGTTTTGCCAATTCCTAGTATAATCCTAGTATATTGGATTAGCATTTTTACTTGCATCTATCCATTATGTGAGAACTTTTATCCACTTATCACTACACATAGGCATCAATACAGCAACTCTTGCACATTTTTTATTGTATTTAGGCACATTTGTTCAACAAGGTCCACGCTGGCTATCAGCTACCTAATAAAACCCTCTGCATTTCTCATACGTGACTTGAACCATGACATAAAAAATGCCTATTCTTTAAAACTATTAAGTAGATGGTATGCCATTCAACATCTTAGTCTATTTTTTGATAGTGAAACTTGATACTCAACATCAATGTTTGTAGTTTCAGTAGACACACCTAGGAATTTGGGTCTCATACGAACACGCATGAAGTTTACTAGTCATCGGTGTTCTAACGTGTCATAACTACAGAAGACGCAAGGATTTTCATGTTCCAAAAATTATGAATTTGAGGCTTTCACCAAAAACTTGATACTTCAAGGGTGCGTTTGGACAGGGGGTAGGATAAGCTAACCCGGGTTAGCTTATCCTCATTAATAACTTATCCCAGCTGCGATAAGTTATTAATTGCAGCATAACGTTTAGATGCTAACCCGGGTTAAACTAGGATAACTTTGAATTCTGTTTGGCAAATAAATAAGTTAACCCAGGATAGTAAATAAAAAAGATGAAATAGAAAGAAGCTTGAGGAGACTCATATCTTCGTTGTGAACGATTACGAAAACTACTCAAATGGTACCGTACACGATGTACTGGTACAAGAAGCTTGTCATTATTAGCATATCCAGAATCAACCAAGTATATCTTTCCTGATTTATTCATAACATAAGAAGAAGTTAATATATATATAATATCGAATATATATTATTACTAAATCAAAATTAATTCAACTTTTAATTAATTTTTAATTTTTAAATTAAAATTTCAAAATAAATATAATTTATTTATTCAATTTACTAAAATCATATTAGTCAAACAGCTAGAAAAAACAAAATCTGAAGTCAATTTTATTTGCGTTAAATTCATATTAAAATTTTTAATGTATTTTTAAAAAAATAATTACATATATGTAAAAATACATATGAATAATATTTTTTATTAATCTGATTTTAATGAAAATTGGATAGATGAAATTATTATTAATAAAAATAGTGTGTTGGCGTGCTTGAAGTCTTGAATTTAATTAATTTAAAATTTGATTTAATTTATACAAAAAAATGAATTTAATTTTCGATCGCAGCCTTATTTCAAACCTTTTTCTTTTTGGGCTGCAGGTGATAGTGGGAGTAACCCTAGCCCTAGCATTCGGCCATGGCGCAGTTCTATCGAAGGGCATCTCCATCCTCCTCGTCGTCTCCATCTGCGCATTTGTGGCTGCTTTCGGATGGTCATGGAGGCCGCTGGGGTGGCTGGTGCCGACCGAGATCTTCCCGCTGGAGACGAGATCGGCAGGGCAGAGCGTCGTCGTCTGCGTGAATCTGTTCTGCACCGCTCTCGTCGCCCAGTGCTTCCTGGCGGCGCTCTGCCATCTCCGATTTTTTCTTCTTCCTCCTCTTCTTCTTCTTCTTCTTCTTCTTCTTCCAGTTGATGATCTTTGCATGCAAATCCTCCGCAGTAATCGCGCGCGACAGTGAGCGCAGGTCCGCCATCTCCGCCCTTAACCCCGGATCTCGGCTGGGGTAGCTAACCCCGGGGTTAGGCGGGGTAAGGGCAAGCCGCTGGGTTTGTTAACCCAGGGATAAAGGTAACGCATTATAACGCGTTTGGTGGGTTAACCCAGCTAACCCACCTATCCAAACGGCCCCCAAAAGTATTAAAATCCGAATAAACTTTCCCCACCTTTTAACCAAAAAATGTTTGTGTTAAGCTTCGTCCAAAAAAAAAAAAGATTGATTCAGGATAACAGAGAACAACAAGCAGAAACAAAAGAAGGAAGCGTCCTCTCTATCATAAAAGGAAGAGAAAGTGGATGATCGCTTACCATCTTGATAGAGGGTTCAAGCCACTCGTACCACGAGCGGATAAGAAATCCGAGCCCATTGAGGATCTCATCCTCCGTGTTCTTCCACAAGCTGTCTTTTATCATGTTCCTCTTCTTGCCTCCCTTTCTTTATCGCTGCCTACGATTAAGGAAATCAGAAAATCCTAGATCTGTCTAAATGCTCGAAGAAGAGAAGTAGAAAATGAATAATCACAAGGCTGCGATTCTCTGAACAAAAAATCGAAAAAAAAATAAAAAAATAACCGGAGATCAACGATCTAAAGCCGCAATGCTTGCACTTTTGTCCATCTCCTCAGAGCCGATCAACGAGTAGTTTATGAACTCACATTGCTGCTTGCGCTAGGGTTTCGGGCAGGGATCGGTCGTCGAGGGGGCGGCCGACGACTGATTATAACAGCTTTTTTTTTTTTTAATAACGCTGGGAAGGGTGGTGCATCAAATTGTTGAAACGTAAAAATATGATCAATCTGCTCAATTTTATCGATTTAATTTAATCTAAAATACGTCATCTCCAATAATAATTTAATTATTATTATTTTTAATTATATATTTTGAAATTGATTTTTTAAATAAAAAGTTGAAACCACTAAATTAACTATAATGTTAAATAACATCAAGTATAGTCAAATGATTGTTTATGTCGAATTTATATGATATATTTATATTTTTCTGATATAATTTTTTTAATAAGTATAATTTATTTAATGTATTTGTTATTGACATTTTTTTCTCGCATCTGTACTAAAAGTTAATATTTTTAGCTAAAAAAAAATTATTTAAAATTATATATGATATTATTAATTATATACATAAAATATAAAACTAAATTAGATTTTTTTAAAAAAATACATATAATATGAATTACAGTTAAATTTAAATATTAAAATTTATGTATAATAAAAAATAATAACTTAAAGTTAATAAGATTAATTTTAATTAAACAAAACAAATACGTTTATTTTTCTTTTTAAAATTATGAGATTTACTAGTTAAAATTTTATAATAATATCTCGTATTGTTTTTAAATTTTTAAAATTTTTGAGATAGTCACATAACTTATTAAATAAAAAAATAATTATATATATAAGTTTTACATATTTAATATCAAAATTTTAATATTATATATTAATTATTAAAATTATATATAAATTACATTCAACGTATATTTTATACTATAAAATTATAATATGTATATAATAATAATTATAATTTTTATATAATTTTAATTATTAATATATAATATTAAAAATTTAGGTGTTAAATATATATAATTATCAAATTTTAGTAATATGTATAAAATTATCTTAAAAAATACAAATTTAACTGAATCAAATTGAATTAATTAAATTTTCTCTATTTAATTTGATTTTTAATTTGTAGTATTATTTAATTGATTTGATTTTTTTTTTTGCGCAAAGCCCTAAATGCGAGTCAGATCAGATCCACTAGCATGACACGCCACTCCAAGGATTTTAATAAATTACAAATTTTGCCTACATTTTAATAAAATTAAATCGGTGAATAAATATATTCTTGTGTAATTTCATATGTTATTTATATATGTTTTTAATGGAATATAAATGCACATACTGGCGAGAAATAAATTTATTTTCTAATTTGAGTATTAGGAGGTTCAAATTTGAATCATATTAACATAATAATTTCTAAAGATACTAAACAATCCTTATATTCATAAAAAAAAACTATAAAAAAATACAGTTGATTGAATTTTTTTTTTACATATTTACATTCTACATCAAGGGGATCCCTTCAATTTTGTAACATAAGCTGTTTAATTAACATATCTGTTTAATTGAGTTTTACATTGCATAATTCTCAACAAATATTGTAATTTTATGATTTCAAACCATGATAAAAATATGTGTGGTTCGCGGCCAAGTTAATCTTAGCTATTTTTTTATAAAAAAAATATAATTTATATATATATAATAAAAAATATAATTAATTAATTATAAAAAATATTAAATAAAATTAATTAATATATTGAAAATTATATAAATTACTTATTTTTTTTAAAAATATTCACGATCAAATTGGACACTAATCAATCAAAAGCTAAAAGTTACGTTTTATGAGTTATTAAAAATTAATATACGTGATTATACAAATTTAATTATAAAATAGATGGGCTACATCTATTTTATTTTGCTAGGCTTAAACAAATTGTGAGTTTCAAATTCATAAAGAAGAAATATTCCCAATGTGTATAATATAAGTTTCATAATTTTAATTCAATGAATTAAGTAGTTTTTCTTAAAAAAATATTCACCATGAATTTTCAAATAATATCTAATAATAATTTTCTATTGTGGGATGAAGTGTGTAATTATCAAAAAGTTCTAAAGAAATCAATAAACAAATCCAAAATATTATACCTTGCATTAATCAATTACTTTATGAGATACTCAAATATAAAATAATTATAGATTATATATTAGCTTGAGTTTGAAAATGGTGGATAGCAACAATATAATATCATAGTGGATAACAACATTTTAATAAAATATCAAAAGTAAAAAAAATCTGATATTCTTTTTTATTTAAATAAATATTAATAAAATAACATATCTATTTTGTCCTGTATAAAGCTTTTTTGGCTAAGCACATGATTCCAATACAAACTTTAAGAACAAGAATGATTCTAGCATGAATTACCCAAAAAAAAAAAAAAAAAAATTTCCCTTTTCCTTATTCAACATGTATTCTTGACACACATATATTAAAATTATAATATATATAATAATAAATTCTAATGAATTTTTTATATACATGTCACACGCAAATATTCTTTCTATATTACATAATTTATAATTTTTTTAAAAAATAAATTACCATAAAATATAAATTTATTAAGAGAACATATAGGATAATATATCAAAATTTGTTTAATAATTATATAAATGAAAATTTAATTTAATATTATATTATATTATATAAAAAATAATTATTTAATTTAATAATATACATAAATAATTTTTATAAAAAATCATGAAATTATTACTCAAAAATATCGATAACATAATACTGAAATAACATAAAATCAAATACCCGAGTATGTTTGAAATATTTTCTTTATATATGTATTATAAGTTATTTAGATTAATTATTGACACTAAGTCAAGTAAATAAATATTGCCAAAAATATGCATATAACTTTTAGAAATAATTGCATGTCATTCCTCAAAGTAATATATATCACCATTCAGAGATATATTAATTATATTTTTTCTCTTCTTACAATCAATTAAGGTTTGTCAACAAAAATGCAAATATTTTATTTTAAACCAATAATAAAAACATATTAGCTCAAAAAATACATTGAGACCTAAACCTTGCTATGTCCCTAGTTGATTTTCATATTCAGAAGGTACATAACTTCGAGTAAGCAAATTCTTTAGATATGGGCGAACTAAAGATTACACAACAAAAAAACTTGATCTCCGATGTCTTCCACTTCTTGTCAACGAATTCGAGAGGCCAAACTTCTCCTAGAATGGTATTTGTTTTCGCCATTAAACCACATCGTTGACAATGAACTTCAAATGCTTTTTGGGTGAGTCGCCTCTTCGCACAGAGGCATCTCACTCTTTCAAGCATTCTCTCTCCTTGACCAGCCTTACCCTCTATAAAAGAAAAAAAATTTGGGTTTGGACGGCGCACATTCGGACCCCCAATCAGCGGGCGCCACGTGTGCCATACAGGTGGTCCGGGCACACGTGGCGCCCGCTGATTGGGGGTCCGAATGTGCGCCGTCCGAACTCAAGTTTTTCTCCTATAAGAGACCCAGGAGACTTCTCAAGAGCTCCACATTATAGACCAATCACTTTTGTGTTAAGACAATGATCAAGTCTCATGCCTTGTGTTGGGGTCTTAAGAGGATCTCCCTAGACTTATGCACCTTGAGCCAGTCAAGTTTTCGTTGAAGAAACTTCCTTTTGACTCCAAGGTCTCGCCTACTCATCTCGACTCACGTCTTTGAGGACGATTATTTTGAAAACTTTCTTCAACAAGTTTTTTTGACTTCCTTCTTTTCTATTGTAAGGGAAAATCTTCAACAAATATAACATAAACAAAAAAAAGGCACACTTGTAAGAAAGTATATTCACTGCATGGACTAGCGGGATATGATTCAAATTTTCGAGCATACGTGACACAGGTATATGAGTAGAATAACAGGTCCTGAAGCATTTTCAACAAAAAAAATTAACGTGGGAAGCATAAAGTAAAGAAAATTTCAAGTAATATCTTCCAAACGGGAGTGATTTTTCTCTGAACACAATCATTTTAAACTCACAAGAGATTATGCAATCGAAGAACAAATGGCACACAACTCACTGAAACTTAAATAAGCTGCAGAACAGGAGCTTAACTAAGGATAAGGGATTAAGTATTCTCCCCTTCAGGTATATCATAGGCATATATATCTAAGTAAGAATCCAGAACTTGAGATTACAGCTGCTACAAGTCTGAAGTTTTTAGAAGAAAATATATAATTACATCAAGGAAACTTGCATCAACAACAAAAACGAAAGACAAATACGTTACAAAATGTTGGATCGATGGGGCGTGAAGAAACACTCTCGAAAGATATAAAATATGAGAGCAATAAAAATTAAAACAAGATTAATTATAAAGCGAACTACTAATCCAAACAACAGAACAAACAAAGACAACACACAAATACTAGAGAGTTTACACGATTCAGCACATTTATCTGTTTGTGTCCACGACTCGCCCTAATTCACTACCCACTAAAAACAATACTTCTTGACACTGGGGCGGAGAAGTAACTAAAAGACCTTTTGAAGGCCCTCGTCACTTCCCAAGTAAAAAGTATCACACTCACATTCTTCATGTTATTATACTATCAACTAGTGAGGGAACATCTCTTGCCTACTCTAAATCAATGTACTTTGAGGCCCTCTCCATTTTAAGAGAGAAATACGGAAACAAAAAATATGAACATCTCTTGGATAAGAACAACAAGAGCATCTCCCATTTAATCAAACCATTGAACACAATTGAAAGTTACGAAAAATCAATGAAATCACCCAACAAAAGGAGTCAAGGGCCATTTATAATGTGTCAAAAATCTACCCTCAAATGGTCAACATACTCCAAAAACAGAAACTAATACCGCTAGCCAGCAATTGCTTAAATCAAGTCTTTGGGCGAAGGTCCAACAACTATGAGTTACATCAACCCAACTCCTTGGGCCGCCTAAACATGTACAGCTGTATTTTTAACAGTTTTTTCTAGTTATTGTCTACCCAACCTTAATTTCGACTTAGACCACAAGGGACACTGTGGTAGCCTTGACACCTATCAAACTCAACAAGGCATGACACGAATCAATTAACTTAAAATCAATTTAGACTCGTTACAATCCTAGTTATATGTGCTCTTCAATGATTCTTACCAATATGTGCACAGACTCAACTCTTACAATAATTTCTACACAAAGTAAACCCAAAAAATAAATGTCCGGAGCACACTGGCCAACGAAGAATGTTACTATAGATCACCATAAGGCAAGTTTTACTTTCATACAAGTTGATGGAGCTCTAAACTTTCTATTGAATCCTTTGAAGTCTACATAGATCAACGTAACATTGATTAGCTACTAACTTAAACATGTTATCAGATATCAAAACTCTTGATTAACAAAATGACAAGGGAAGAAACAAAACAATGCAGTATATATATATATATATATACACACACGGTAGGAAAAAAATGACAAACAGAACAGGATTGTAATAGTGGAATCATTTTGCTTTAAAACACTTAAACAGATTAGTGCTACCATAATCCCCAACATAATATAGTTATTAACATTTAAACATCAATATGAACAACCAACTGCCTCTATTCAGTAGGATAAAACTAATGAAGTAAATTAATGCAGTTAATCTGAACTTATCTCGCGAGAAATTGCGGCCGCAACCTTCTCCTTAGTTGCCAGCTCGCCGCCTGCCGGAGATTTTACTATGAAGGTATGCAACAGTGTGTCACTCATGACAGACATCTGCGACTCGATAACATTAATATTGGACTCTTTGAATGCTCGAAGGACTCCAGAAACAGGGTGACCGTCCAGAGGGCAGCTAACTCTAACAATCACCTCCTCATCGGATGCCTGAATCTCAACATTTGAAACCTTGTTCTCCGGCGGTGGGTCCTTCTCAGATTCCACCTCCTTCAGCTTCCTCTGGAGCTCAGTGATGTAGGCAATAGCATCCCCGAGCAATGATGCTTTATCCATCTTGGAGATGTTTGGCACCACAGACCTGAGCGCATAGAACCTCTGGTTAAGCTTCTCCCTCCTCTGCCGCTCGGCCTCCACATGGTTGAGGGGTTCTTCCCGACCGTTTGCTGGCTTCCTCCCCCTCTTCCTCGGCTTCCGCTCGTCGATTATACTGGCCCTTTCCTCCTTACAAGAAGCCTCTGCGTCTGAATTCTCTGACTCAAATGCTCCAATCCGGCCGACAAGCGCACCAACACCAGAGTTCACACCGCCAGAGAAATCAATCTGCCTTGGTGGTGGTGGCGAGGGTCCTACCGCCGGCTGCTGAGCAGAGAAACGGCGAGCTTGACTCCAATTCAGAGCCTTTCTATTGCCTGCAAGACCATTGCTTCTCAGACAAATGTCAACCGGCCTTCCCTCCAGCTTTGGCGTGGAAAGCTCCGACCGTCCAATGTTCAGATCCTTCCCAAAGATCTTGGGGCACTCCAAATGCAAAATGGGAGCATTTCCATCGATGAAAAAAGACCTTATCCTCTGCAAAGCTTCGAAACTCTCTGGGATCAGATTCACAGAACCTAATTCAAGGACTCCCGTTTCAAAGGGCGCCAGAACGATGGTCCGAAAGCCAGCAGCCCGAGCAAGGAAAGATCGGACGCAGTAGCTGCTACACATCCCCGAATCCGTCACCCACAAGTGCTTCCGAGATAGCAGGACTCGGCCGGGGGCGCCATCTCCGCGGGGAAAGGCGAAGTACATCGAAGCGAGGAAGAACATCTCAGCGTCGGTGACTCGATCGAGCCGTAGGGCGTAATTCTCATCGTCAGAACCGCCGTGGAGGACATGGAGCTTCTGCAGCACTCGCTTCCTCATCTTCTGCTGGAGTTCGCCGGCGTTCGCCTCAAGGTCCGGCTCCGCTTCCCGTGGCTCCCGAAGATGCCCGTCCCCCCAGCCGAGGACCACGTCGCCGGACTTGGACTGCGAGATCTGCCAGAAGATGGCGAACGACCACCCAGCGCCCGAGGCCTCAACGAGGTCGACGAGCTTCTTCTGGAGATCGACGTCGCCGCCGCCGACAGCGGTGAAGAGACCGTCCGAGGAGACGTGGGTCTTGGTGAGGTACTCGAAGGCCTGGGGTCCGAGAACGGCGATCGCCATCGCGAGGTCGTCGTCGGACCAAAAGCCCCCTCCTACGACGCCGTTTCCCATCTCCATCTTCATCCCTTGCGCTCCAAGGAACCGACACAAACTATATACAACTAAATCCAGTAAAATCAAAGATGAAAACAGGAAACTCTGCCCCAGCCGAGACCACCAGCTCCCATTTTGGCAGGACGGAATAACGGAACAACCACCCCGGAAAACACCAGCGTGCCCAAATGGGTAAATTACTTCTTCTAAATCTGAATCCCCAAAGAAGTGAGCAGCTGATAGGAACAAGAAAAGAGAAGCACCGAGAAAGAGAAAAAGGTGAGATTTTTGAGAGAAGTTACAGAGCTCCGAACAGTGCTCCTCCTTCCACCATCCTCGTGCTCTGAATTCTCGGCCCGGCTCGCCTTCAATGCTGGGAACAGACCCGGGAGAAAAGGGATTTCGCGTTGGCGGAGACGCGTGCCCGTGGCTGGGGCGTGGGAGCTCGTGGATGCGAACCGCCGACGGTGGTTAAATAAAGAAAACTTCGGCCTGTCGTGCCCGAACCAGGCAGACCGATGCAGCCTTTGAGGGAGTGAACCGCCATGGCAGGCAACCAGATGTGGCGACCGCAAGCGGCCCGGCCGAGGTCCCGTTAGCAGTTGGGCACTGCTAAAATTAATCTGTTATGATATTTTTTTTTTGATAATGGGCTAAAAATTATAATTAAAATTAGTCATAATTAAAATTTTAAATTTATTTTTAAAAAATTATTTTATATCTCATTTCATACAAATTTCAATATTAAATAATTATTTTATTTCATATTCAATATAAATCTCAATAAATCAATCAATTTTATTTCACATCCTACACAATTTTTAATATAACTAATTTACTTTATTTTACATCATATATATTTTTTAAAAATAGCTAAAAATTTCAATTAATTTTTTTTTTCTTATTACCAAACAGAGCCAGAATTTGTTTTCAAGATCTGTGGAAACCAGATTTTTATAAATTAAGAGAATTTAAATGAAACGAAATTTTAAAAAAATTTAAATTTTGAAGGGAAAATAAAAATTAAGGTAAGTTATATAGATTTTTAAATTTAAAACATAATATCATTTTAATTTTAAATAATACTTGTATTCATAATTTTTATATAAATTCAATTTCATATTTTATAATTTTTATTATTAGATTTTTTAATAAAATTCTCATTTTATTTTTTTTATTTACCACCCTTCTCTACCTCTCTTTTGCTTATGTAGCACAGTTGATCGAGAAGGGCACCCCCACTCATTTGTACTCGCCTGTATAAGTAAAATTGGCAAAAAAGAGTTGTCCACACCTACCCCATTAAAGGAGAGAGAGATCAGAGCGAAAGGGGATGCCCACCTCCTCTCTCTCTCACTGTATAGTAGAGCTGGCTAAGGGAGACCCATCCTCTCTTATCTTTTTCTCTCGCTTGCACAGGTTGAAACAACGGAAAGAGCTAGACGCCCCCTACTCCGCAAAAGAGAGGGGGGTGGAGGCTTAAGCCAGCTTCTCCTACGCAATTGATTGACAAAGAGAGAAGATAAAAATTATATTAAAAAAATACTAATAAAAAATATTTAAAAATCTCAATTGATAATTATATCAAAAAGTCAAATACCTAAATGTCAAAAACTTAAAATTATAGACATACCTCATATTATATCTTAAATTCAAAAATTTGGATATAATTTATCCTATAAATTATCTTTTCTAAAAAAATATATAAATTATATTAAATATTTCATTTTATTATCTATGTATATATTTATACCTGTCATGATTATGTAAAAGAGTTGCATGTTAAGTGGGCATTTTAAAGAGAACTGTGGGTCTTGTACTTAATTTTTCTATTAATTACATTAATATTATTCAAGACTCTATTTAGCATCACTGTACTATATGAAAAAATATTGTACTATATAACTGTATAAAAAAATATTATTGAATAAAGCTATTTTATATATTTGACAAAAAACTGTCATCAAAAGCAGAACTATTTTTGATTAAACTGCTGTGCTGTCTAAAATATTTTTATTTTTTACTAGATTAAATATTTTATTTAAGTACTTTTTATTACATATATTTTATAAATATATAATAATTAATCTATTCTATTAAATAATTAAATTTATTTGCCATTAATTTTATAATATATATATTATATTATATTATAATTTATTTATATATTAGTTGTAAATTTTAAAATAAATAAAATTTATTTTATATATTTTAATTATATCTGCTATGAGTTAAATTTTATTCTATTATTTCTCTTTACAAAAAATTAAATCAACTATATAGTATATGTCAAAAATATAAAAAATTGTATACACTAATAATAATTTTTTAAATTATTTTCGCCAAGCTTTACTTTAGGTCAGTTTTGAGTTTTATAATTTAAAATTTAGGATTAAAATAATATTAAGGGTATTTTCATTTATAAATAATTAAAGCAAAATTACTGTTTCAAAAATTTATTTTTTTCAATTTTTTTTATAGCTGTTTTTTAACTTTTAAAAGTTGAAAATAATTTAAAAACTATTTTACTAAATATAATTTTTAATTTTTAGTTATATAAAAAAGTACTTTTTATATCAAAAAGCTCTGCCAAAATTATGAACAAAATAAGAACACAAAACTCAGAAAACCTAAAATTAGAAAAATTAAATCATAACACCACCATAAAATAAAATAAAAGATATATTTCTTGAGCAAAAAAGAAAAGATCAGAGTTATTAAATATTTTTGTTATTTTAAATTGTGTCAAATTATCTGAGAAGCACCACAAAGTTCTGTCGTCATTAAATCTTTAAGTGAATGATGCATGCCGTTTCTCGAGGGATCTTAATATCTCGATACACTTTTTTAATTATTTGCACGACGGTGTTTAACTTTTTAACACTTGTGCCGACAAATTTGACAAATTTTTCAGTGTGAAATATCTACTAGTAGATTTGGTGCTAGAAAATATCGTTAAATTTTGCTCGTGTTTATTGCTTGACTGGTTGGTTCAGGTCACCACCTCGGGTGACTCGGGTCTGCGGTTCAGACCGGGAAGCCAGCGAGCCGATCTGTTGAACCCGACCGCCTCGGACCGGAGTTGGAAGGTAGCCCGGTTGTGGGGGTTGAGCCAGTTTTGCTCCCAAGTCAATATAAGTCTATAATAGCCCATAGCCTTAAGCCCAAAAAAGCACCATGATTTTCTCGTTTAAGATGAGGACAGGTGGAGGATTATCATGGTTTTTTTTATTTTTTATTTTATTTATTTTTAGATTTTAGGTGCAGATCTTCAGGTGAAGAGTGCGTGGATCAAATAAATATTTGATATCGGCAAATATTCAAATTAATCTGAATATATTGAAACATCAACATCATTTGAAATTGTGTGTCAAATTGTGCCACAACCTCATACTATAATAAACTACTATAAAATTTAATCATATTATTGGATTAAAAATATATATATATATATATATTAGACCCTTAAAAAATAACATTTTTCTCATTTAATTTTTAAAATTAAATATTTAAACATCACAAATTAAAAACTACACTTTTTTAAGGGGTAATTTCACTTGGGACCCTAAAGTTTACTCGACTTGCCACGCAGGTCTATAATTTTGAAAACAAGCCAGACAGATCCCCAAAACTTACTGTATAAGTGATTATGGTCCTTAATATTTATAAAAAGCTTCTAATAAGATTCAATTAAACAACTTCCGTTAAACATTTCATTAAATCAAAATTTTAATTAGAAAATCATAAATACTTTTTAATGTGAAATCACAATTATACCATTCGCAAGTGCAGACGCTCGCGCAGGCGTCCGNGAGCGCAGGCAGGCGTAGCGCGTGGCTCCGGGCGCAGGCGACCTACACGCGGGTGTCCGCGCAAGCGGCCCCCCGCTGCGGCGACTAGCGCGTAGATGCTGGCTCGAGCGGCGGCACCCGTTGTAGAGTCGCGCGTTGTCGGCTACCTGCATGCAGACGTCGACGTGGCGGGCAGCCAAATATCGGGAATATGGAAGGATAAAAAAGAGTATTTTTCGTAATTTTAACTGCGCTTAACGAATATCATCACAGAAGAACCACAATGACTTATACAGTAATTTTTTAGGACCTGTCTGGCATGTTTTCAAAATTATGGACCTGCAAGACCAGCCGAATAAACCTCACGGGCGTAAGTGGAATTACTATATTTTTTTAATTAAAAAATATAATCTTTAATTGTGGAGACTACAATTTAATATACTTGATAATTTTTTGAATTAAAATATTTTATTATACAGTAAGATTTACAGAAAAATTAAATATTTAGTTTAATGACATGTCTATATAATATTACAAGAAATTTATACCTCCCTAAAAATTAGGCAGAATAAGAAAGGTAAAAATATGATTTCACAGTCTAAAAATTGAAGGCTGTGATTTTTAAAATAAATTATTTTTAGATTTCTAATTCCCCAATATACTAATATTAAATTATATAAAAGTAGAACTTATTAGAAGTATTAGATTCAAATCGCAAAATAAATTAACACTATGTCAAAGATATTTTTTTTATTTTTAATTGTCAAACTCATGTAGGTATATCACTATAAAAGACATTTTTTTTCAAATATTTTACCCGAAAGTATTCTATCACAAAATTTAAAAATATCTTTTATCATGTCAAACAAAGCATGCGTCGATTCAATATGAGATACACAAGTTGTTCGAAAATTTATCATGTCAAATAAAGCATGCGTCGATTCAATATGAGATACACAAGTTGTTCGAAAATGACAAACATTATTGCATAATTAAATTGAGGCAAATTTTGTGTGAACTAAAACCTTAGCAAATAAATTCCATGTGATTTGACAAGGTTGGTGATGGGTGATGTCATTTTCTTGCCTTCTTCAAACATCATACCATTCTTTTGAAACAAAATATAAATATAAATATCTCCACAAAAATCATTTTATTGATTTATTTTATTAGATTTTGAAATAAATCATATGCATCCAAAAAGCACGCAATGATATACACAGTTTGGCCATTTTTAGCCAATATCTATAACACTTGATCTCGTTTAGTTAGAGCTATTTTTTTTATTCAATACAAATTTTAACTATAAAAATCAATTTTATTTCACATTTAATACAAATAAAAATATTAAAATTTAAAGTATTTCACATTTTACACACTTTCTAATATTAAAATAAATTTTTCTTTCATTAAACTTAAAAAATAAAATATTTTTTTTTCTTGTTCAAAAAAAAAGCTCGAACCAAACGAGGCCTTAATACCTTCTTTTAATCTTCTTTGTCGCTCAATTATTCAGAACACGCTCGTACAATTACTCATTTTTTGCAAAGAAAAATGCGTTGATAGAACAATAAAGGCAAGAAAAATATAGCATGTTATTATAAATAAAATGATAAATTATATTCAGGTTCTTAAGTTTTAAGTATATTGCCAATTAAATTTATGATTTTAACAATTTAATATTTAGCTCCCTTAATCAGATATATATCAATTGAGTATATTTTTTTTACTTTTTAATATTAAATTTTATAAAATATCTAAAATATCTTCTCTCTCTCTCATTAGCCTCGCATGAGCACCGCTTGAGGCAGGATGTCGCCTTGCGCAGCTACCGATGGAGAGCAGGATCGATTGATCGTGAAACATCCCATGATCTCATTATAGAGGTATTGTCCACTTTGATTTTAAGAAAACTGTGTGACTTGAGTGCTTCCCATGAGGTCACCCATCCTAGTGCTGCTCCAGCCCAAGCACGCTCAACTATAGAGTTTTCCATCACTAGCCTCACGGTTTTACCCCAAAAAGCACCTCTACTATTTGAGATCACGTTATCTACTTATACAGCTCAGGATCTCCCTCCCTTTTCGATGTGGGACGATTCATTCCTGTGCCCCTCTCACCACTCATTATTCGGCCTAGAAGCCTGCCAGGAGCCGCACTTTACCTTAGTGATTCCTTTCTCTTAGGACATCACCCGGCGATCACTCCCCGCCCTTTTCGGCCACGGGCGTCACAGATCGATCGAGAGAGAGAGAGAGAGAGAGAGAGGGGTATAGTGGAATATTTTGGATATTTTATAAACTTTTAATATTAAATAATTAAAAAATAGACTGGATCTAATTTCAAAAACTCAAATGTTAAAATTTTAAAATTGTGTACTTAATTGATAATATATTCTAAATTTAAAGACCTAGATGTAATTTATCTTAAATTAAATAAAAATATTAAGATCTCAGTTGAGATCTTTTTAGCTACATCTTCAATTTGAAAAACTCATTAAAAAAAAAACATTCTTGTGCGTACGTCCTTCATGTGCTCTTTGTTTTTTTTTATAACTCTTCATGTGCCATTTATGAAAGCTTAAGAATTAAGTTATAATAATTAATAGGGTAAATTGCATTCAGGTACTCGAGATTGAACACTTATTGTAAATTGATTTAAACATTTAAAAAATCGCAATTTAATTCTTTAGAATTATTAAACTGCAATCATTTACTCCAAATTAAGATGAAATCATTAAATTTTTTGTCTTTTTATAATTAATGCTCTTAGATTATTCCTAGTCTATTAAGTCTTTGGTCTTTAAAATATTAATAGAGAAAGAGATGTAAAATTAAAATTGAAATTTTCTTAATTTTTATATTTTTATCTTAAAATTTTAAAATTTTAAAGATGATGGAAATAAATGGTAGGATAATTTTTAATAATATATAATAGTTTAAAAAATAATTAAATTTTATATTTTTCATTAAAATGTAGCATAAAACAATCTAGAATCTTAATATAGGAGCTAAATGACTGCATTTTTATAATTTTAAAAATGAGAATTTTTACACCCATTTGTAATGTTTTTTTATCTTGAAGGCCTAGATTCTCACTGCTAGTACTGATCACAGCCAACTGATCTAATGGATGAAGACAAGGTAACATATAAATAAATAAATAAATATATATATTATTCTTTGTTATTTTTAAACAATGTTTTTATTAACTAAACAAACCTAATATAATATCTCGTGATCTCATTATATAAGTATTATTCGCTTTAGTTTTAAGAAAACTGCGTGACTTGAGCACTTTTCAGGAAGTCCCATCTCAGTGTTACTTCAGTCCAAGCACACTTAACTATGTAGTTTTTCATCGTTAACCTCATTGTTTTGCCCCAAAAAGTACCTCTACTATTTGAGATCACGTAATCTACTTATACAGCTTAGGATCTCTCTCCTTTATCAATGTGGGACAATTCATTTCTGTGCCCCTCATTATTCGGCTTAGAAGTCTGCCAGGAGCCGCACTTTGCCTCAGTGATTCCTTTCTTTTAGGATATCACCCAGCGATCACTCCCCTCCCTTTTCGGCCACGGGCTTCACACCTAGAGTCCTATTATAGTCCTAAGTAAATACAGCAATTCATAGTGAAGTCAAACATACTAAAAAAAAATATTAAGTTCAAGCGTTATGTGTGCATGGGCCTGCTGCCCATGCACCATGACAATCAATAATTCGATGCAAAATGGTTGACCTCCAAACCAAAAAGTTGCTCCAACATACTTCACTAGCTAAACTCAGTTATATCTCTATTCTAAATTTTTTAATAAAATATAAATTTAATATTCAGCTCAACTATATTAAATATATGATAACTAATTTATTTCGTAATATTCAGTAATTAAAATGTAAAGTTATTAATTTTTTTTTAATTATATATAATATAAAATATTAAAAAAATTATATATATGTTACTAAAATTTAATTATTTTAAATATGGTTTTCCTCACCCCCAATATCTTATCAACAAAAACTTCTTGAATTTAATATAATTAATTGCACATTCGGTAGTTTAGTCACTAATTTTTTTTTTACCCCATTTTAATCGATTATTGATGCTAGAAACCAATGATTAATTATCACTAAATTAGCAACCAATGTCCTGTTATACATACTCAATAACTAATTAATAAATTAACTAATTATAATTTAAAATTTTAATTCATTGAATAATTATCTGGTGACTTAAGAGCTAATTTATTAGATAACTCAGTAAATTAAAATTATAAATTATTATTAATTAAATTATTGATTAGTTGTTGAGGCTTCATAACATTTTTCTAGAACATTCTACCCTAAATTTTAGAGATCAAAGACTAATGCCTATTGCTATATGATATACATACCTAATTTTCGCATTCATCTACCAAAGATTGAAATTAATGATTATCAAAAAAAATTGGAATTATTGTTCTTGCCTTTCGACCATTAAAGGCATACATGTTCATTTGATAAAGTTAAAATTAAATTAGTTTAATTTTAAATAAATATATTAATTACACATAAAATTTAATATTAAAAATTAACTATATTTTATATCTTACATACAAACTAAAATAATAACTAATTTATATCGCATTCTTTATATATTTCAACACAATTACTTACGTTATTTCACATCATTCATAATTTTTAATAAAGAAATTTTTTCATTTAAATTTAATTTTAATCTTAGTAAAATTAAATTTTGCAAACAAGTAGATCAGCACTAGTGGTTGATCATACAATCGGACGCAAGCTGTCCGCTGTGGTCGAATGAAAAATAGAAAACCTTGAATATTAATTCTCATTGAAGAAACTTCAAGATTTTCAATTATAAATCTTCAACTACTATAGGAAATAGTAAAATATATAAACAAATTCCGAGGGCTTTGTATTAATTTAATTTAAATATAAAAAATCATGAACCCATGATTATCACAAGCTTGAAAAATTAGCTTGATATAGAGTTTTTCTTGTTCTCTTGGCACCATCGGTTACTCATGCAAAAATTATAAGTGTTTCCAACAAATTTTTTACCTATATGTAAATAAAGTACATCTAATAATTATATACTCTCACTACAGACTTATGACTCGCGTTATAAGCTTCACACTTAGTAATATAAACCACACACTCCCACTTAACTTTTCTCTTTTATTTTATAATGAATGAATGCGGCGATACTTTCGAGCGCATTGCTTTCTTGGTGTATGTACTTCTCGTGATAGATTTAATTAGTGCTTGATATAGTACTGTCATATGTACTGTTTAAAATTTGTTAAACTTTTAGAAATACTCATATTTTATATGTACAGTTGAGAAAGTCTCAAAAAAATTAAGTCTTTGGAGTTAAAAAATTCTTTTATAAGATAATTATTATATCTATAAGATTTAATTCTCAAGATTTTTCTCAAATATACTAGATTAATTTGTCTATCATTGTTTGTGACTTTCTATTTCAATCTTTTCAAACTTGGTGCTCACTTAAATCTTGATTAAAGTTTCTGATGCAGATGCAAGATATATGTGCATCGTGCGATGCTAGTGAGGTGCAAGTCCTATATATATATGAATGCAGCTTGATTCCTTTGTAAAGTTCACAGAAAACTAATATAAGTATGATACAATTAAATAAAATTAATTTTATAGTTAATTTGATGAGCCTTTATAATGATAATATTATAATAAGTTACAGACACAAAAGTACCGTATGCCAAAAAAATAGAACTTTCATAGAAAGTTTGACAAGTGCAAAAAACTTGCACAAGAGTTTACTAAGCGAATGCAGTAGATTTAACATGGTTACATAAGTGAAATAAAATAACATACAATAAATATTAGACTAGTGACATGGAGATACATGAGTTGTATGTAGGATTACAATTTAAACATGGAAAACAATAATATAGAAGAGAAAGGAACATAAAATAAGAACAACTAACTTGAGTAAATACAATAAAAATAGAGAAAAGATTACACAAGAGCAAAATAGAAGTGTAGAAAGTAACTAATATAGAGGTACAAAGTGGTGTTGGGTCGACGATTAATCCTTTGACCATTTTTTGAAGGCCAGTGGGATGTCTCAAGTTCGTAGTGTCGTGGTGTTGCCAGAGACACTTTCCATGAAAGCAAGAGCTCAATGCTCGAAAAGTCAGAGAACTCAGACTTCTAAAGCCCTCAAAATGGCCCCCTGCAACATTTATTTATAGAAGAAGAAAGGGGGGAGGTGCTGACGATTCTATACAACTCTTCTTTAGTACAAATCCACTATATAGAACATTCACACTTGAATACATTAGTAGAAAATACATATAAATATATAAAATGGGACAGCCTCACACAATACATAAACATAACTAAAATCTCATGTAACCTCAACTGTGCTGGTGTCTTCATCAGTGCATGTAATATTGAGGACGACCCGCATCAGTTTCTCTTTGTCAAGGCCTCAATACTCATCTAAACAAAAAAAAAACTGTCCCAAAGTTTCCCGGTGCTCTTTGAAACTCCAATAAATTTTTTGATGGCTATTTTCTTCAAAAAACTTAGGGGGCGTTTGGTTCGTTGTTATTCTGGTGTTATGTTATGTAATCTAGATGTCACGATATTTAGATATCATTTTTTAACTAATAATTTTATAATCTAATAGAAAATTATTTGTAGATATCATTAAACCAAATAATTGCTTTCTCTAGATAACATAACATAACATCAAGATAACATTGAACCAAACGCCCCCTTAATTTCTTCGGCTATCATCATCTACTTCCTCCTCATTTTCATGAAGAGGGACTAATAAAATTTTCGAGCAGCCATCAGATCTCATGAAAGCCATATAATATATGCTCTATCAATAGAATATGAATAAAAACTACACTATATATGCCATATATATGCTCTATCAATAGTATGAGGCATACAGTGCATTATCACCATCATTTCATATATATGCTATATTATTCTCCACGACCGCACGCTAGCATAAAATATTAATGATATTTAAAAAAAAAATTATACTAAGATATTACACTTGATCTTAGCCAAAAGTCCGAGAAAGTTATAATTATACTAAGATATCTTATCAGTTGAATTTTTTTTCATCCTTATATATAATCAGTCTATAGCTAGTCTAGCTATAGCATTTTTTTTAAACTTTAGTCCATATTATATTATATAATATAAGCATATATATAAATATATATATTTATGAGGATAAATTTATTAAAGCACTTGACTCGAGTTATACACTAGATTTTATGTAAATTTATAAAAATGAGAATGTATCATCTAAGTTTTTACTATATAAATTTTTTTTATGTGAATTCTATTTAATAAATTTTATTATAAGTTAAAAATTAAAAATATATATTTAAATATCATAAAATTATTTAAATATTTTCAATTATTATTTTAATCGTAACTTATATTTTAATTTTAGAGTTATGACTTTTAATATTTAACAAAAGAGACTCAGATAGTATTTTTTTAGGGATAATTACCTATATGTCACACAATTTAATTTTATTTATTCCTTATCCATTTATTTTCAGTTAATTATGCTATGCACACTCAAAATATTATAAAATCTTACATACACATATTTTAACTTATTTTTATTATGATGAGTAATCATAATTTTTCAATAACCTAAATATAGTTAGATTACAAAAAACTGAGCCGTTTATCATATTATTTTAAGGATATTTAAATATATTTTGAGTGAAAATCCTAAAATCATAATATTTAGGTGGCGACAAAGGAAGGAGACGTCCGCAATGTGAATTGATTTTAGGACAAATCAGCGCTTTAGTGTAGTATTGAGAAAGAAAAAAATATGTACTATTAAGAGTAAAAAATATAATTTTAATAATTACTAACAGAATATTTTTTTTCAAATAGATTTTGATTAATTTTTAACTCAAATATGTGTATGTAAGATTTTGTAATGTTTTGAGTGTGCATAGCGTAATTAACTAAGAATGGATGGATAAGACATAAATAAAACTAAATTGTGTGGCATGTAGGTAATTATTTCTTTTTTTTTCATCCTTATATATAATCACTCTATAGCTAGTCTATAGTATTTTTTTTTTAAACTTCAGTCCATATTATATTATATCATATAAGCATATATATAAATATATATATTTATGAGGGTAAATTTATTAAAGCATTTGACTCGAGGTATACACTAGATTTTATGTAAATTTATAAAATTGAAAATGTATCATCTAATCTTTTACTATATAAATTGTTTTCTATGTAAATTTTTTTTTTAATAAATTTTATTATAAGTTAAAAATTAAAAATATATATTTAAATATTATAAAATTATTTAAATATTTAAATTATTATTTTAATCGTAATTTATATTTTAATTTTGTAGTTATGACTTTTAATATTTAACAAAAGAGACTCAGATAGTATTTTTTTTATTGTTCTTTGTACAATTACCATTCATGCATTACTTTAATGTTTATTTCATTAACATTCATTACAGGTATAAAGTATAAAAGCTTGGGGTTCCCAATAAAAAATAAATAAATTGCATTCGGACCCTTAAATCCGAAGGGCATTCTAAATTAGTCTAATTTTTTGAAAATATTAATTTTAGTCTCTGTGTTTATAAAATTATTGTAATTTTGGTCCCACTTCCAAATACTCACTTTTTCACTAATTTTTTCTAATAAAAAATATATATATATATTTTTTTTTGATTAATTTAAATTATTTACATATTTTAAAGGATTATTATACTTATTTATTCTTATATTTAAAAACAATTAATAAAAATCTAAAATCTAAAATTATTATTTTTTGTTATTATGCTCTAAAATAAATTTTTGATTCCTTATGATATAAATTTGTAATATTAATTTTAATATTTTTTAATTTTACATTTTTATAGAAAAAAATAAAAAATTAGACAAGGTGCTTTTACAATCTGATAGTCTTAAGTCGAGGTTTTTAAAAATTAGTGAAGCTTCTCCTAACTTAATCTAGTGTATAGAAAATTTGCCTGAAATCAGAGAATCTAATGTTCAAGTTTATATTACTATAATTCTCAATTGAGCTAAGATGAATTTTGATGTTTAAGGGAAAAAAAATTAAAAAGGATGTAACTAATTTGTAATAACTTTTTAAAGTCAGGGGCCTTGATGTAACTTACCCAAGATATATGGTGCTATTTTTGAGAAATTAAACTAATTTGAGAGAGAGAGAATGAGTGAGGGGCCAATTCAATTGATAATTTAATGAAAACTACGAATTCATGCGAATCTTATTTTTCTCCAAAACACGTGAAAGTGCAGGTTCGCAATTTGCATGCTGTACTCCGTCACATCCGCGTTCTGGTGACCCTGAATTGGGACCAGTTGTCCTAACTAAGGCGAACGTGGGACTTGAAGCCACTGGGAATTCTCTCTTCGGGAGGTCGAGTTTCATGGTCTCTTTCTTTGGTGCGAGTAGCATCATCTTCACGTCCCGTGGGCGCGGGCACACGGGAACGATCGTCCAGCACGGGGAGGAACAGTCGGAAGTCCGCGCTCACGAGAGCCGCCCGTTGCCGCTCATTCGCTTTACCCTGCCCCCCAACCATTCACGTGAAGGCGATGCACATGTACCGCGGAGGAACTTAATGTATCGCGTCCCGAACTCGAATTTTTTGTTTTTCAATTTTCAATTTAGCTTGACTGTATTTTCTATAAAAAAAAAAATTAGCTCGCCTCGAATTAATTCAAATGTGTACAATTTTAAATTGTTACTTAAGCCCTGTTTGGCGCAAAGATCAAAATCAGGACAAAAATAGTATTAATTTAAAAATAATAGTAATAATAAATAAATTTTTTTAATCATTCTACATAAATTCTAATATAAAAAAATATTATTTTACTTCACATACTTAATAATTTTTAATAAAAATATTAACTTTATTTTACATCCTAGATCAAAATACTCGATTTGAATATTTTGATTTAGGATATAAAATAAAGTTGATATTCTTATTAAAAATTGTTGAGCTTGTGAAGTAAAATTATGTTATTTTATATTAAAATTTATGTATAATAATTAAAAAAAATTATTTATTATTTTTAAAACTAGTAGTATTTTAATTCTCATGCCAAATAAAGTCTTAAATTGAACGATCTTAATTTCAAAACAAATTATAAATATATACATATATATATATATATATATATATATACCCTAATCTCTTTAATATATTCCCCATAATACATTTATATATTTAAAATGACTGAAATAAATAATGAACAAACCCAAATACATTATTATATAAATCTTAGGGGAGTTTGGTTTAATATTATCTTAATGTTATGTTATGTTATATAGAAAATATAATTATTTTGTTTAATGATATGTACAAATAATTTTCTATTAGATTATAAAATTATTACTCAAAAGATGATATCTAGATTACATAACATAACACTAAGATAACAACGAACCAAACACCTCCTTAGATTTATTGTGAGATAAATCATTTTATTTTAAGTAAATTAATTACAAATCACTAACAAGTTTCAACTTTTGAATATAATAATAGTCGTACTTATAAATGATAGAAATTACTTCATAAACTTTAAAATACTCGATAATAATTTGAACAGAAATTTGGATTGAGGCCATAAAATTTTATTTAATTTTTAAATTAATTTTTTATTTATACATAAGTCAAGTTTATTTATTAGTTATAGTTTATTTTGGAATGTATGTACGAGGGTATTTTTATTTTTTCATAAATTATCATTCACATATATAGATTACTCTAAGTAAAATAGTTTTGTAAAATTTAAAATATATATGTATATATTATGAGTTTAATCAATTTCATAAAGCTAATTTTTGAATCATAAAAAATATCAACTAATTCTACACTAAATAAAATTAGTAAGTTTATACAAATGCCCCTCCCTAATCTCATCCTAATGCATTTTATTAAAAACATGTAGATCATGCATAACAAATAAATTTGGTATTTCATATTTAATGTAGAAGGTGGAATAACTTGGCTTAGATTTTTTTTTTTTCAAGAAATGCTTAATGAATCTTGTTGATAAAGAAGTTCATCAAAGAATGTTTCTAGAAAAAAAAAAAAAAGAAATAATCAAAGAACGGAATTCTTCTAAGTAGTTATCTACTATAAATGAGAAACCGTTATCAAAGAATCATGTTCTTTGACAAGAATGGCTAGCCAAAGAAAGTTCTTTGAGGGAGAGAACGAGAAAATGGTTGAATATGAAGAAGAAAATTTTAGGTGATTAAATTTTCAAACAAGAATAAGTAAATTTCAAGCATGAAAATTTAAAAATAGAAGCTTTCAATAAAAGTATCCAACCATAAAAGGCATGAAATTGTGGACAGCTTCCTCGAGAAGAGATCGATTTAAAAAACTCATGAGCTCTTCACTCGTCAATTCTTCGAAAAAAATCTTCTTGAAAAATTTAATGTATATTCTAGAAGGTCAGGGGAATCTTCAGGTAGTCATGAAAGAGTGACTACATTAACTTTCTATTAGACTATTATGTAAGAGTAGACGCTTTTGAGCAACGCATATGATCATTCTCATTAATTTAAGATACATTAATTTGTCTATTATAAAAGGAACAGAGAAGCACAACATGAAGGCCAATGATAAAAGAGTTTGATAGAGCTGAACAAAAGTCAATGATTAACTCCAAAGACATTCAGGGATCCACTATCAATGATAATTCCCAACGGACATGACCTCTCAAGAGAAGAAAAAAGAAATAAAACACGTATTTTCTCATTTACAGCCATAAAGACGAGTCATGTCCAGGTGAAGAATTTGTAATTATTCAACGTGTCATCGAAGAAGAAGCCTAGATATATCCAAGTATTCGGTTAACTTGTCTAGCTTATAATAATTATGGAATAAGTCTTCTTGCATAAATTTCTAAATATTTTTGTTTATTTATTTTTTAAATGGTATAAAATCTTGAGAGGAGAATATTTTTGCATTTGCCTTTCTATGTTATTCGAAATTTAATAGTTTTATCCGAGTAATTCAAGTGGTTTGTTTAAATTTTGGCTTGGATTTCCAGGGGAAATCAATTGACTACAAATCTTATACAAATCAATATTGTAGCCTTAATTATGTCTTGAGTTGCCCAATGATTTCAAGAGTAATCATGATTTAGTAATTTTTTAGTGACAAGATGTAGCACTCATCATTAGACCTTCTTATATATTGTACAACATTGGAACTATTTCTTATAGTAAGTAATATACTTACATCTAGTGCAAATTGAACCATCTCAATTTTTAAAAAAAATGATCAATTTGAGAAATACCTCGCTTCTTTCTCCATCATTATCATCCAGCTCTCAAACAAGAGGAGTTCGGACAGAACAACAAATAGGATTTTCATCCATGCACCTGGCGCAAAGAAACAAGACACAGAAAGAGAAATGATGTATTGTCTTGTGAAGACTTCTCATAAGGTCAATTTCTCTCATCTACCCTTATAATTTTATCCCTAAAAAGCTATTCAATATCCTAAAATTATGTTATTAATTACTTATACAACTTAAAAGCTATTTTTATTTTCAAATGTGAGACTTTCATTTTTATATCTTTTAATATAGAAGTTTGCTAGATGTTCTTGCCTTTGTTATCTCAAGTGTTATAGCACCAATTTTTTTCAAGTAAGTAGGGTCATTTTTTAGCTATTTAAATTCTTTCAATTACATTTATATTACTGCATTTTTTGGCTAAATTATGTTGCTTAAGAAGTGAAACATTTTATATTTTTGTGGGATTTACCTTTTCCAATATATGGAATGGGTTATTATGTAGCTTAAAAATATTCTTTCACAACTATAATATGCCCGATGTAGGTGTCAAATAATAATATGAAGTTGAAAGATATTTTATATAGTTTCTAGTAGATTACTCAAACTATTTTTGCAAACAGATTCAAAGGACCCCCTTGGATTATATCCAGCAACCGAACAGTCTTGAACAATTGAATAGTATGATCAAATAGATGCAAGCCTGTTCTCTTATTATATCATAATTATACCTTATAAAATGACAACTTTTTGAGAACAAAAGGATATCGTCTGCTATTAATGTCTGGATTGACAAGCGGCATAGGCATGCATTATCGCCTCCCATGTTGCCTAGTCGTTGCTCTATTAATAAGAGCCATCTAACTTCACAAAAACTCAACCTCCACCTTCTCATTATTAACCCTTATTTATGGTATAAAAGGATTTCAAATTCTGGCTCCCCTAGGCTCTACTAAGTGTTGGCCAAGCACTGCTTATCTGCTGTTCAATCTTGATATTCTAGCTCTGTTTAACTAGTTCTATTACTTCAACAAAACCTCCTTGAGATAATTGATAGCCTGCTTAGATCTTCCTCTCATTCTCACAGAAATCCTAAGGGAAGCCCTTTCTTTTTCTCATATCGTACTATACTTTTTACCATATCTCAACCCACTCTCTAATCACCCTCATTATTTCTAATCTCTAGTTTGAAATTTTTACCTAAATATTTACATAATTATGTATTAATTAAATTTTAGTTGCTCGTGTTTTTAGAAATATACTATATAACATATATTCATTATAATTTGATTATTATGCATCACAAGATTTGATAATAATGCACAAAAATGTATCATAGGAGTTAAATTCTTTGAAAGGGCATAATAAGTAATTATGCTTCCAGTGAATAGTAAAAGCAACTGAATCAATAATGTTTATTATTTTTATTTACAAAATATAAACATGGAGTTCAATAATGTGTCATACAACAACCTAATGTTCTTTAATAAATTAATTACTTTTTTAACATAATTTAAAATTCAGATTAACTTAATTTGTTCAAATAGACAAATTTGAATGAAATTTTTGTCAACTTATGTTTAAGTTTAATAGAAATAAAATATATTTGAGAAAGATGAAAGAGCTCAGCTCACATCTGTGCAAAAATTTAATTCGAATCTGTTCGTTCATTTATGTATTTTATTATCTATTACTAATTTCGCTTTAATTAAGCTTTAAAAGGACCATTTTGCAAATTGGTTGGCTTCAAACAAGCCCATTAAAACTGGCCCAGCCCATACTGTAGGCCCATTTAAGGTTCCCCTCTTAATTAGGCCATAGTTTTGGCCCATGGGCTTTTTCAATAATCTGTAAACTTCTTTTGTAAGAAGAGTGTTGTCTATTTTCAATGGCACTTTTATGGCTTGGTGCCCCACAAAAATTATTATTGATTTTATTTTTGGCAAGTATGATCTTATATGGGCAGAAGCAAGGGCATCGGAAGAAAGGTGGTGTTAAAATAAAGAAAATGAAAATCACATAATTAAAATTTAGCTGACTGTAACTTCAACAGGGCTCACAATTTTAATGGAGAATTAAAACTCACACGTAAATTGCTCTTTGAATCAATTCGATATCGAATAAAATAATTTTAAGTTAAGTTTCGAGTTATATTCGTGAATTAAAAGAAAATCCAAGTTAGTTTCAAGTTAAAGGTAATTTGCTTGGAATAATCTTCTAATCGGCTTGAAAACTTTTAAACGATATAACATATTTTAATTATGATTCTATATAAATAAGTCTTCCAATTAAAATATTTTTTTCAAAATATTAATTTTCAGACAACTTCAAATGAATTTTGAGTTGCCCTAAAATTGACTCATTCTATTCGAGTTTGAGTTAGCGGGGGGCTATTTTGAATCGATTTAAATTAGCTCGTACTTATTGGAACCGAACTCGCTGCCTGTGCTACTTTTGGTGTGGAGTTGAGCAGGGTTAAACAATATTAGTGTATATCTAATTATTTGTAAGATTAAAATTAATGAGATTAGATTTAATCTAGTACCATCTTATGCAAATAATAAAATAAAATTTTAATTATATTTCACATTTTAGAATAAAGTTTTACATTTTATTCATAATAGACTTAAATAATAATTAATTATACCTCACATTTTATATAAATCTTTAAATAATAACTAATGTTAATGATATTTAATATCATATATATTTTTTAAAACAAAAATATTGTTACATGTAATTAATTTTATCCTGGCTAAGAAAAAACAGCTGTTTGACAGATCAAAATTAATTTGATTTAATTTTAAACAGGTATATCACATCACATAAAAAATTTAATATTAAAAATTAATTTTATTATATATTCTATACACATTACTAAAATAATAACTAACTTATATCACATCTCTCAAATATTCTAATATAATAACTAGCTTTATATCACATCTTTCACGTATCTCAACTTAATAATTAATTTTATTTCACATCATTTATAATTTTTAATAAAAAATATTTTTAAATTTAATTTTAATCTTTTTAAAATTTAATCTTACAAACAAATAGGATCTCTGGTGTTTCTTCTGAGCTTCCCTTGTAATTATTTTATTTTGCACATCATTCTTGTCACCTTCATGAACTTTTATTTCAAATAAGTCCTAAGTTTTAAATTTTTTATTTTAATATATTCTGTTAAAATTTATTATTTTCTAGATATTTTGTAACATCCTATAATCTAAATATAAAGATATTTTTCATTTTGGCATTAGGAAACTGGGCGACTTGAGTACTTCATAAAATATTACCTAACCAAGTGGTACTCTCCAGCTCAAGTACGCTTAATTATAAGATTTTTCATTAATAACTTCACAGTTTTTCCCCAAACATCATTTCTACTATTTGAGAATACTTCATTTATTTATATAACATAAAACTCACCTTGCTTTTTGATATGGTATGGCTCATTCCTGTTTTCCTTTCACTACTAATTATTCTGCGCTCAAATTTGTCAGGAGGTTCCCTTCTTCTATTATATCACTCGATGATCATTTTCTGTCTTCTTTGGCCAAAGATCATCACAATTCTTTACTCACTTTTCTGATAAGACTGTTACTTTTACTTGAAGATCGAAGATCGCTCAAAAGTTCAATTAAATTTTAGATTGAATTGAACTCTACTAGATCCAAATAAGCCAACTAATAAGCTATTTTTTGGCTTAAGATTTTTATCAATTCAATCTTGAGCTGATATAGGATTGAATCAAGATGACTCGAAATTAGTTTGATTGAAAAATAAAAGATTTTGTTTATATATTTATGTATATAAGTGAATCTAATATATTAGTTTTTGTAATAGTATAATGAAAGGCTTCATTAGAATTTTTTCATAATTTTTTTTATTTAAATCATATTTATTATAAATTAATATTTTTATTTTATTTTTAAATATTGGATGAAGATAAATAATCATAGTTAAGTTGATTAAATGAACAAAAACATTTTTACATAATACTTGGCTAAAAGATCGATGATTAATCAAAAGTCGGATCGACTTTAGCTTAAATCGAGCTTGAATTGATAACAAATGAGCCAAAACTAGCTCGGATTGAGATCAGATCGAACTCGTCTAATTTTTTCTTTGAATTGAATCGAGACCGAATCATAAATTTTCAACTCAATCTTGAGCTGAGGTCAAATCAGCTCGAAATTGAATCTTTAACGGCCCTAGCTATTTCATGATCACTTTTTTTTTTTACCCCTCCTCTTCCCACAAAATATTTTTTTTTTTAAAAAAAGAAAGAGAATGAAGAATTCATTTATTAAATTGATTCAGAAAAGAGCTAATCTGAAATGCAAGCTAAAACTCAGATACTCGAACGTAATTTCTAATATTTCATGTTTCTCCTCAGAACCAACAAGTTAATGAATATAACCTCTTTCTGTGGAGAAGGTACACATTCAATGAATATAACCTCTTTCTGTGGCATTCAATGAATATAACCTCTTTCTGTGGAGAACGCACACATTTTCATATGATAAGCTTCATATCTTTAAACCTTACTCTAATTTCTATGGTGCACATTACTAACTTAAGATTTATATTAATTCATTCCATTTCTAGTTGAATTTAATGCTCCACATTTGATTTTAAGGCTTTTTGAGATAGAAAGCATTTGTTTTACATCATTTTCGCTATTATTTCTAACAGAATCACCTAATATGCATCGGCATATATTAATGCCCCCTAACGTGAATTAAAAATCGAAAATTAATCGAAAATTAAATCAGTTTTAGATCGAATCGATCTAAACGAGTCAATTAGCAAGCGAAAAGTGTGGCCGGCCCGGTGATTTTTTTCGAGCTAATCTCATGCTAGGGTAGGATAGGCTCGATCCACATCGAGATTGACTCTGTTTAAAATATATACGGCGCGCACGATCGAAATTTTGATTAAATTTTTTATAATATTACAATGTGATCTGAACTTTAAATTCACTTTTAAATATTTTGAAATACAAAATTATAATTTTATTCTATTTAGTGTTTTAAATTAGGGCTGAAACTAAGCTTCACTCATAACAAATTTTATATTATCACGTTAAATTTATTATGAGATTAAAAGAAGAATATTTATGTAAATTTTGATTTAAAAATAATTGAGTATTTTTTTTTCGATTGTAACTGACTTAAAATCGAATCTAAGATGATATGATTAGGATCAACTCGAGCTAGCTCAAAGTCGAATCCAATTTACTTCATTGATTTCGAGTCGTCAAAAATTTAATCGAGTCATATCGTCCCGAAAGCAGATTGATAACAGCCTATTGCCATCTAACTACATTCAGTAGCTTGCCTCTTAATCAAAATTTGCGCTGAGAACGCGGAGTTTGTTCCGTCATTTTTTAAACTTATTTGATATAAAGTCGGCTCAATTTAAGATGGTTGAAGTTAAACTCGTTCTACATGATTTGATTCAAGCATGATCAGCATAATTTTTAGATTACTAAATTAAATATGAATTATGGAAGATGTATATTTGAGGGGAATAAGATCATCAAGCTCAGGATTTTCATTTATTTGATTAGAGAAAATGTCACAAAAAATAAATAAATTTTAATCATTAAATTTAAACTTTACTTAAAATCAGAAAATATTATGTCGTAGTCCAAGTTGGGGTCGATTTGCTCTAACTCAACTAGATGCCGGCCTTTTCGTAATCTTGCTTTAACCTCGGTTATGACTTGACTTAACTAGTTTTAGGCGTGAAATGCACGTTTAATTACATAATTTGTACGGATATGTATGATATTTGTTGACGTAGGATGTGGGGGTCCCAGGAAACACCAAAGAGAAAGAGAGTTCCGGGAGATGGCGACGCGCAAAAGGGGTGAGCCTGTTAATGAAAGCTCAAGGAGGGAACCAGTTCAGAACATTCAGAGAAACACAGAAATTTAAGGTGGTTCAGGGAGGAAATCCCCTACGTCCACCGATCGATCAGCGAAGAAGGTTTTACTAATGGAGAAAAAGTGGCCCTGAAGGCTTGTACAGTGTTGTTTGGAAGAAAAGAAAAAAAAAAAAGAAGAGAGCTCCACAGTTGGGGCTTTGTTACAAATGAGAGTCTGAATCCCTGTTGGGGACTGTTTCAGGGGTATTTGTAGCCGTTGGAGTGCGTGGCTTCACCCTAGTTTTCTGGAGAAAAGGTGATGGACAGGCTCTGGGTACACGCTGTTTGTCTGCCACCGGAGAGGCCTGCAGCTTCCCGAAAAGGACGATATCTTTTAATATTGGTACTTTTTCTGGGGATCCGTGATGGCTGGAGCATGCGGATCCTTGATTTGTGGGTCTTGGGGATAGGCGCCCTGTACGGGAAACGGCGCGGTAGGTGGAGCTGACTATGACAGGCGGTGCTCCGTAACCTCGTGTCCGAGGTTATCAGGATTGTCCTGAGATGTCAGGGACGAGGTTAGGTTGAATCCTCGCGGCCGAGATTTGACCTGGTCAAAAGTCCTGCAAAGTCAAAGAGATAAATCAGCAAATAAATCAAGTAAATGGAGGCCAGTCAGGCGCCACGTGTTCGGTTAGGATGCAGCGCGAGAACCATGTGTTAACAATATTCTAATCGTTCGTCTAGATACCTTCGATATTGTATCAAAAGATTAGTAATAAGTGCTTTCGGCAAAGATTCTATTATACGAGAACACTATCTCAGCCAGCGAGCAAAGAACCTAAATCATATGTATAAAAAAATGTTTCACTATCGTAGAGGCTTTTCCGGTTATATAGTATTATACATAAGTTAAAGGTGGCTGTAAAATAATGAAAAAATATTTTTTCACAGGATTTTTAAAAACTATGAAAAGAATAATTAAGATGTTATATTGAATATATTCATAAGATACAAAGTTTTGTAGGAATATGAAAGTAATTGTTTCTCATTTTTCATATAGAAATATAAAAAACACCAATGACAAAGGTTTTGTTATATTAGAATACAAGTTCTGGAATTAGGAGTTCTCGAGTTTGAATCCACATTACTATAATTTTTCATTGAGCGGGACGAATTATGACATTTGAGAAAAAATTCAAAAAAAATTCAATATTCTTAAATATTTATGATCTTATAAAAAAATAAATAGAATTGTTTCTCACCAACTCTCATTGACTACTCAGTTCTACGATCAAACTGCGTCTCAATTGCATGCTAACTCGACACTCTCTTATCATTCCAGCTTAGTGCTACGGTGTTAGACTGCAAAACATACTCAGGCTTTTTAGTTGAATGCACTTTTATCAAATTATGATCAGTTGTTCTTATCAGTTGAGTGTTATGTCATTTTTTATTATTGCCTATCGATGCTCATGTTTACTAAAGATCAGTCTTATTTTTTATGTCAGAGCGAGCTGATGAATATTTGGGGTAGTCATACCATACACTATGCATTATGCTCTGATTATGCTTTTAAATATGATGTGGTATACAATATATTAGTAATTTTTTATAAAATTGTAAATTGTTTCATATATAAGTAGCAAGTCAGTTAAATAATTTCTACATAACTCATTTAAATGGCATATATGTTTGTTAAATTTGAGATGAACGAAGCAAAATGTGAAAGTATTTCGACGAAATAAAATTGTTGCCAACACACATATAGTTGTTCGAATTATAATCATTAATTAGGCTCTCCTAGCCCATGATAAATAAAAAAAATGGGGGATTTACATACAAAATACAAAATTCATCACAAATTATGCATTTCACCATCTTTTAGTAAATATTATACATATCGTACTCTGCTTATGGGTTTTACATTTCTATTGTAACAATAGAAATGTAAAAAGAGTATGATATGTGTAATATTTATTAAAAAATAGTAAAATATATAATTTGTGATGAATTCAGTATTTTCTGTGTAAATCTCCCTAAAAAAATAAATCGCGTCAATCCCTATGGTGAGAAGAATTCTTAAAATTTTAATTTTGATTATTGGAGATGAAAAAGCTCATCATTTGGTCAAATCCCATCTTTTTTAAAAATAGATTTTTTTTAATTCGGAAAACAAAATTTAACCTTTTTATTCAATTTTAGCAGATTATATATTTTAAAGTGTATATATATGTATATATATATATCCTTGAAAAATTTTTGAATTCAATAATAAAAAATATAAATTATAACATAAAAAATTTAATTTTTTCCGCTCTTTCTCTAAAAAACAGATTTGAAGTTAAAAATTAATCTGATTTAATTTTAATTCGACATGTTATATCACACATGAAATTTAATATTAAAAATTAATTTTATTTCACATCCTGCACACATTATATCACTAAATTTATATCAGATTTCTCACATATCTCAACATAATAATTAACTTTATTTCACATTATTTATAATTTTTAATAAAAAATATTTTATATAAATTTAAATTTATTTAATTAAATTTTACAAGCAAACATGCTTTAAATAATATAAATATTAACATGAAAATATTCTAAAATATGTAAAAAGTTGACCTGACATCTAGTCAAAAAGTCAACATTCTATCTTAAATAATTTTGTAATGCATCGACAATCCCGAGATTACCATAAAAGTTCTGTTTGGCAATAGGACTAAAAAATATGACTAAAATTAGCCATGACTAAAATCTTAAATTTATTTATTTTAAAAAAATTTAAAAAATTATTTTATATTTTATCTCACACAAATTCCTACATTAAACAATCACTTTATTTCACATACAACACAATTCTCAATAAATTAATCAACTTTATTTCACATCCGATATAATTTTTAATATAACCAATTTACTTTATTTCATATCATACATATTTTTTAAAAATAGCTAAAAATTCTAATTAATTTTTCTTCTTTTTCTTATTATTAAATAGAGCCTAAAAAAAAAAGAGAAACAATCCCGAAATTAAATTTGAGATTTTGAAAAACTCTGATCAATTTAAAATGCTGGAACAATCTCGGAACCTAATTGCAATTTACCCGAATAAAATAACGTCATAAAATCCGCCCCTGGGCCGCCTGCTGAACCTGAGCAACTGCCCCCACCTTCTCGCCTGCGGAATGGCCGCCGCAATTAATTCTCGTAGTCGGAGACCCAGTAGATCTTTACACGTGTCACCTTCTCGATATCCAACAGCAGGGAGTCCTGTTTTGTAGCAAACAGCGGCAGAGCTCTGAATGAACTGCAGGGTGGAAACAATTCGTCTTTAAAAAAGAGATAATTAAATACTTATCACATTATTTTATTTTATTTATGTATTACCCATCTATTATTATTTAATTACGCTATGCACATTCAAAATATTATAAAATCTTACATACACCCACTTTCATTTATTTTTATTATAATAAGTAATTATAATTTTTCAATGACCTAACTATAGTTAGGTAACAAAAAATCTGAACCATTCATCATATTATTTTAAGGATATTTAAATATATTTTGAGTAAAAATCTTAAAACTTAATTAGCATTTGACTTGCACTCGAATCAAAATAAATTAAGAATTATTTTAAAAATAAAAATAATAATCCAATCACTAGCACGCCTAACACAATCTGAAGTTCTAGTCTCACAGCATCTTACTTTCTTTTATAAAAAAAAAAAAATCAAGTTACATTTTATTTTAAAATTAATAAATTTCAAACCAAATTCAATCCAAATCGAATAATTCGATGATGGCTCAACTTAGCCACGTAAAATTATGAGCTATAATTAAATATATCTTGTAGCTTGGCTCAACAAACTTAACTCAAGCTCGATTCAAGTTAAACATGAATCTGAACATCGAGTGATTATTGATCTTTGGCCAAACTCTAACTCCTAACCTATAGTAAACTTTCAAATTTAACGCTAATTAATTAATATAAAATGTTAGTAAAATTTAATCAACAGATAAATCTATTTTAGTAATTAAAAAACACATGGGAAAATTACTTTCATTTCATTAAAAGATTGTAAAAGTGGATTTTAAGAAGTAAAAGTACATAGAAAACATCTATGGTCGAGCTTCAAGGCGACACAATCAAGTCCAAACTTCTTAATTTAATTTGTCTTGGCTCATCAAACTTCTTCATTCCATCTCGCCTTATCAACAAGAGCAAACTTGGGGACTCGATGATCATTAATTGTTGTCTCTAGGTGCCCTTCATCAACTAGGATCTTATGGGCAAGTGGCACTCTACTCTAGAAAGCCTTCATATCGATGAACGAAGACTCATCAAGGATCCTCAATTTCCTCTCCCACTAGATGACCATGAAAGCTCTGCCACAAATTAATGAACACAAGCCTGCTTAATTATTACAAACCTCCTCTTCGTGCTGGATGAAACATGCTCACTCCTAATCAAGTTGCTTGCAAAGGTAGAATATAACTAATGGAGCTCCTCGAAGTGCTGGTTTAATATTTCTTTTATTCATCACACAATCTTCCTCAAGAGTAAGAATCAAATCTTACTTTCAAGGCATTCATGTAGTGCTTTTCTTGGTGTGGGAAACAATAAAGGGGCCAACTATAATAGTTACACTTTCTCTTATCTTGGCTTTAATGACTTCGTTGTCCCTAACTCTCCTTTATTGATGGACATATTACATTAGGAGAGATTAATAAGACTCTTACCCTAGCTCATCCCTCCTTCTGTTACTCATAGCAAAAGAGAAAATTGTGAATGATTAGGCCTATCATCTCCTCCTTTATAAGCTCTAATTCTCCAAGAATGGAAAGAATTGGATGTTGAGCAAAAGAAACTTAGCCCATGGATTTCTTTGGGGCCAACAATGTCAAATCAAGTGGCTTTTAATTTCCATCTAATGGCATTGAAATTTCATTGACAACCCCAACAACTTTATCTCCTTTCGTGGTAAAAAAATGCATCGAGAATATTGGACGATCATCACAGACATTAATTTGTAGTAACCCCTTAAATTATAATGTTTACTATTTTGTTAGCAGTAGCTGTCTTTTCAAAAAGGGATATGACATCTGCAATACTTTTATCATAAAATCTTACAAACAATATTGTTTAATCTCTTAACACGAAATTCCTTATTATTTCACTTAAACCGTCCTTCTCCATAAAGCCGAGGGATAGCTACAAAGAGGCTTGCATCTTCAACAATTGACTATAATTAGAGGATAGCTCCTTAACAAATTTATTACTTGGAGTAGCGTGTTTTGTTGAGTCCGCTTTCCTGCTGACACGATGCTTGAGGTTGGGGAGATTAATTTACTTTAACTTTGCCCATAAAAGAAGCACAAACCATTTTTATAGGATCACGAAACTAAGAAAAAATGTGTACGTGTGTGTAATATTACTGCATAAAATCAGACAAAAGAGTGAAATGATAATTTCATGGTCACATGCATTAGTGGTAAAAACAAATGGATCGAAGGATGCATGAGTTTCAAAATTTATACTTAAAAATAATTTGTCCACCATGTTTTACGTTTAAGGACTCTCTTAAGTACGCTAGAGTAGAAATCACTAGAATAGATTTTAAAAAAAATAAATAAATAAAGAGATTATTTTTATGTAGGTCGATTTGAAGGAAAATTTAATCCTGGCCAGCTCTATGAATTTTGCTGAAGTCTTTAAAATAAACAAAAAGTAATTCAATAAAAAAGTTTTTTTTTTTTTTTTTTATGTTACGATCGATTTATTGTGTGCTATTGCTTTCATTTCTGAAAATGGAAGTTTGAGAAAGCACGTTGAAAAAGAGTATTTTAATTAATGTGTTAGTAAATCTTTTCTGGTGACTTTAACTGTTTAAAAAAAAAATCAAAATTAAGTTACATGCAAAATTAAACTCATAAATGGTTCATTATCGACTCTCATCACACCAACTAACAGGTGCTTGCCCTCAACCAGCTCCCGCTAGGCGCTAGGTTAAAAACAACCGCAATAGCGATGGCGACTCCGCCAGCCGACGATGCGCCAGAGCGGCAAAATGGTCCAACGAAGCGGATCGTGATCACAGGCCTGGGCTTGGTCTCCATGTTTAGCAACAACATCGAAAGCTTCTACAACGAGCTTCTCCGGGGATCAAATGGAGTGCGCATGATCGATCGGTTCGACACGACGAATTCACACATCAAGTTTGCTGGTCAGATTCCCTAATTCTCATCGGAAGGCTACATCGACCGGAAAAGCAATCGCCGCCTTGACAACTGCTGGAGGTATTGCCTCGTCGCTGGAAAGAAGGCCGTGGAGAGCACCAACCTTCCCCCTCAACAATTGAGACAAATAAGTAATTGGTTTATAACATTACAATTTTCATATATAATTTATATATGAATGGATGTATCACTGATTTGCCTTTTAGAAAATGGTACGTATATATCACAAAAATAAAAGATATACATGTAAAATAAGGAACATATTTAAAACTAAATTTGTTGTGCCCATAACATAAATTCTATTTCAGTGAAAGAAGTCATTTTTCCATTTTCATCACATTCCATACTAAATGAAACAATGAACAAAAACGAGTCATGAAGCTCACTCCAATAATGAAGAGGGCATTAAATTAAGCCGCAGAGGTTTGTTTTGAACTTAGTCTTGCATTAAATAAATGGCAGTGAAAATGAGAAAAAAAAGGGGATATGAAAGAAATAAAAAGCTTCAATGAGGAAAATATATATTTATAAGGTAAATAACCAATGATAATAAAATTGCATTTGATTCATCATTATTTTAATATTATGTTATATAATCTATCTGTCATGACATTTAATATCATATTTTTATTAATAATTTTATAATTTTATTGAAGATTAATTAATTATAGGTGTCACTAAATCAAATAATTGACTTCTCTAAATAACATAACATAACGTCAAGATAACACTGAACCAAACTCCCCATAAATCTCCTTGATTTGAGCTCAGGTACGTCTAGATCTCCATTCGCTCTAGGTACTATCGCATTAGCGCCATCATCTTGGCCGCCTAATGTGTTGCGCAGATAGAAGAGAGAGGAGAGAGAGTATAATGAACAAGTAGATAGTGAAAAAAGAGGACAAAAATATACATGAATTTAATAACTAAGGACCTAATTGTGTGTTATTTCTCAAACTATAGAGAACGATTTAATTAATTTGGATAGGGCTGATATCGAGTTTAGTTTGAGAGAGTTGAGTCAAACTCCATTTGAAATTTTCTAGTTTAAATTAACTCGAAATCAAAATCATTTCAATTCTGAGCTAACTCGATTTCAGATTCACGTACAACTCAACTTAGTTGTCAAAAGCCGATGCTGAATAAAAATACGAAGACAATACTAAACTTAGATTTCAAAGATTGAAAACACCACCTTTTTAAGTTTTAACTAATATAATACAGTTATACATAACTATATATATTATTTAAATATAGATTTTGACCTGATTTGAGTCAATTTTCGAGTGAATTATATCAAACTTGAAATCAACTTTGTGTTAGTATATTTGTCTCATAATTTGAAATAATTATCTATGAAATGATTTTGAAGCAATTTTTTAATGTTTTGCTCACCTTTAATTTGTGAAACAAAAGGGGATCTAGATGAAAATAAAAAATTAAAAAATAGAGTTATATTTGGTATTTATTTTTATTAAAAGTAAATGCAATATTCTTATAAGACTGAGCCTTATTAATTATTTTGTCAGTGATATAAGTAAATGCAATGCATATAGAATTAACTTCAGACCGCTGTTAAATTATTTCCTCAATTAATAGGAGATTGTCATTCAATATTTAATTCAATGTACGGTGCCCACGTTATAATATCTGCGTGAACTGAACATTTTGTCCTCTTTCTATTATGATTATTTTAATTAAATTAAATTTTTAGAAAAATTATGTCTCTCATTTTTATTTTATTTTTAGGATAATTAACCACGTGCCACATAAAATTTCATGTATTACACCACACACACTTTCTTCACAATCCATAATATAAATTTTATAAATAAAATGTGTGTGGTATAATTTTAAAAAATTTATGTGACATACAGGTAAATACCTCTTTATTTTTTTCATAAGAAGCATCCCTAAGTTGAATATTTATAAGTAACACTCTCTAAGTTTAACATTTACAGAAGATACTCCTTATTTTTATAGAGAGCACTTCTTACTTTGACTTCTATTTAAGGGCGTCATTTGTAAATATAAGACTTAGGAGTACTACCTATAAATATTTAACTTAGAGGATATTGTCTGTAAAAAAAACTTTTTTGAAAATAATAAATGTAAATTTTCCTAAATTTTATTGTTCATAACATTATAAATTTAGAGTAAAATGTGATCTTTGATGCTGTGAATCAGACATGATTCGAGCTAACTTGAATGAAATTGATTTCTCTTCAGGTTGACTCAATCTTTAATCTTAGCTAACTCAGTATTTTAAAATATAAAAATATTATGTATTCAAAGTGATTTTAGCTTGGGATCTTTAGAAAATCAAGATTTGCTGCTCTTCCAAGTAACATTTAAGCATACAAGAAACTCGACGGGAACTACGTTCATTGGCTCCACCTTCTTCGCCTTCTTTACATTGTCGGGTTTTTGCGATCCTAAGTATTTTTATAAATTCTCATTTTATTTTGTATTGTATTAACGAAATCATATTTTTTCTTGAATTCAGCGATAAGATCAATTTCTATATAGAATAATGCAGTCTATCAAATTTATATTAATTTGTTTCTCATTTTTTATTATTTAAATATCAATTTTATGAATAAACAATTTGGCAGTAGAGGACTTAAAATTGTGAACAAAAAATTTAACCTAAAAAAATATGATTAAACAAAATAACATTCTCTCATTTCGTATTGCCAAACGAAGGCCTGTTTGGTGCGAGGACCAAAATCAGAACTAAAATAGTACTAATTTAAAAAAGAACAATAATAATAATAAATAAGTTTTTTAATTATTCTACACAAGTTTTAATATAAAAAAATATTATTTTATTTTACATACTCAATAATTTTTAATAAAAGTATCTACTTTATTTCACATCCTAAACTAAAATATTTGAATCGAGTATTTTGGTCTAGGATGTAAAATAAAGTTAATTTTTTTATTGAAAATTATTGAGTAGGTGAAGTAAAATAATAATTTTTTTATATTAGAATTTGTGTAGAATGATTAAAAAATTTTTATTTATTATTATCTTATTATTGTTTTTTAAATTAATACCATTTTGGTCCTGATTTTGGTCCTCGCGCCAAACGGGACCGGGTACATATCTTGAGCACTAGGGCTGTTAAATATTTCAAATTTAAAATTTGCCCAAAACTCATTTAAAATTTGACGAATTGATATGAGTACTTCCAATCGAATCAAATTTCAAATCACATAGAAGACTTAAAATTAAATTCAAAATACTAAGAATATACAAAGAGAAACTACATTTATAATGTATTATTATATTTATAATGCATTATTTCAAGTCGTGAGTTAGGGGGCGTTTGGTTCAATGTTATCTTAACGTTATGTTATGTTATCTAGAGAAAGTAATTGTTTGGTTTAATGACATCTATAAATAATTTTCTATAGAATTATTAATTAAAAAATGACATCTAGATGTCATGACATATACATTACATAACATAACACTAAGATAACAATGAACCAAACGCTCCCTTAATTCAAATTTGTCTACTTGCTCTATTATTTTCAACGATAGTAACTTCCTCTTTGCTCCCCGACCAATCCCATAACATTCTAACCAAAGATGGAAAACCCATTAGTTGCCTAACTTTTTATATTGCTCTCACAAGCACTTCCACCTTCACATTATGTGCATGAAAGAAAACGTCTCAGGCTTGGACTGAGAGGGTGAGAGAAAAAAGAGAGGGAAATTGAGAGAGAGAGAGAGAGAGAGAGAGAGAGAGAGAGAGAGAGAGATGGCCAGCACTGTTAGTGAAGTTTCTTCCACATCATGGGGTGGCAGCTTCATGATCTGCAGAACGCAAAGAAGACGTAGAGCCACCTCCTCCACACCCTGTAAGCTTTTATTTTTCTGATATTCATCTCAGATTTCACTAATTTGATATCATCATAAATATTATATATATATATATATATATACGAAATACAGGGAGTCAAAATCAGATAAAAAGAGTGAAATGATAATTTCATAGTCACATGCGTTAGTGCTAAAAACAAATGGATCGAAGGATGTATGAGTTTCAAAATTTATACTTAAAAATAATTTATCCATCATGTTTTGCGTTTAAGGGCTCTCTGAAGTACGCTAGAGTAGAAATCACTAGAATAAATTAAAAAAAAAAAATTAAATAAAGAGAATATTTTTATGTAGATCGATTTGAAGGAAAATTTAATTTTGCTGAAATCTTTAAAATAAACAAAAAGTAATTCAATAAAAAATCTTTTTTTTAATGTTACGATCGATTTATTGTGTGCTATAAATTGCTTTCATTTCTGAAAATGGAAGTTTGAGAAAGCAGGTTGAAAAAGAGTATTTTAATTAATGTGTTAGTAAATCTTTTCAAGGGACTTTAACTGTTGAAAAAAAAAATATCAAAATTAAGTTATATGCAAAATTAAACTCATAAATGGTTCATTATCGACTCTCATCACGCCAACTAACAGGTGCTTGCCCTCAATCAGCACCCGCTGGGTTGAAAACAACCGCAATAGCGATGGCGGCTCCGCCGGCCATCGATGCGCCAAAGCGGGAAAATGATCCAACGAAGCGGATCGTGATCACCGGCATGGGATTGGTCTCCGTGTTCGGCAACAACGTCGAAAGTTTCTACGACAAGCTTCTCCGAGGATCAAATGGAGTGCGCATGATCGATCGGTTCGACACGACGAATTTACCCGTCAAGTTTGCTGGTCAGATTCCCCGATTCTCATCGGAAGGCTACATCGACCGGAAAAACGATCGCCGCCTTGACAACTGCTGGAGGTATTGCCTCGTCGCTGGGAAGAAGGCCCTGGAGAGCGCCAACCTTCCCCCTCAACAATTGAGACAAGTAAGTAGTTGGTTTATGACGTTACAATTTTGATATAAATGGATGTTTCACTGATTTGATTTTCAGAAAATGATACATATATATCACAAAAATGAAAGATATACATGTAAAATAAGGAACATATTTAAGACTAAATTTGCTGTGCCCATAACATAAATTCTATTTCAGTGAAAGAAGTCATTTTTCCATTTTCATCAAATTCCATACTAAATGAAACAATGAACAAAAGAGAGTCATGAAACTCACTCCAATAATGAAGAGGGCATTAAATTAAGCCGCGGAGGTTTGTTTTGAACTTAGACATGCATTAAATAAATCGCAGTGAAAATGAGAAAAAAGGTGATATGAAAGTAATAAAAAGCTTTAATGAGGAAAATATATATATTTATAAGGTAAATAACCAATGACACTTAAATTGCGTTTGATTCATTATTATCTTGATATCATATCATATAATCTATATATTATGATATCTAATGTCATATTTTTACTAATAATTTTATAAATTTATTGAAGATTAATTATTTATAGATGTCACTAAATCAAACAAATGATTTCTCTAGATAACATAATATAACGTCAAGATAACATCGAACCAAACTCCCCATAAATCTCTTTGATTTGAGCTCATGTGCGTCTAGACCTCCATTCTCTCTAGGCACTATCACATTAGTGCCATCATCTTGGCTGCCCTAATGTGATGCGCGGATAGAAGAGTGAGGAGAGAGAGTATAATGAACAAATAGATAGTGAAAAAAGAGGATAAAAATGTACGTGATTTTAACAACTAAGGACCTAATTGTGTGTTATTTCTCAAACTATAGAGACCGAGTTAATTAATTTGGATTGGGGTGATATCCAGTCTAGTTTGTGCGAGTTGAGTCAAACTCAAATTTGAAATTTTCTGGTTTAAATTAACTCGAAATCAAAATCATTTCAATTCTGAGCTAACTCGATTTTAGATTCACATACAACTCAACTTAACTGTCAAATGCTGATGCTGAGTAAAAATACGAAGACAACGCTAAACTTAGATTTCAAGGATTGAAAACACAACCTTTTTAAGTTTTAACCACTAGACTAGCATATTCAATTGATTATATATATAATACAGTTATACATAACTATATATATATTATTTAAATATAGATTTTGACCTGATTTGAATCAATTTTTGAGTGAGTTATATCAAACTTGAAATCAACTTTGTGTTAGTATATTTGTCTCATAATTTGAAATAATTATCTATGAAATGATTTCGAAGCAATTTTTGAATGTTTTGCTCACCTTTAATTTGTGAAACAAAAGGGGATCTAGATGTAAAAATAAAAATAAAAAAATAGAGTCATGTTTGCTATTTATTTTTATTAATAGTAAATGCAATATTCTTATAAGACTGAGCCTTATTAATTATTTTGTCAGTGATATAAGTAAATGCAATGCATATAGAATTGACTTGAGACCGCTATTAAATTATTTTCTCAATTAATAGGAGATTGTCATTCAATATTTAATTCAATGTACGGTGCCCACGTTATAATATCAGGTCGTGTAATAGTATAATATTTTGTCCTCTTTCTACTATGATTATTTTAATTTAATTAAATTTTTAGAAAATTTTAAATGTTATTTTCAAAATTATCTTTTTTTTATAAGCAACATCCCTGAGTTAAATATTTACAAATACACTCCCTAAATTTAATATTTACATATGATACTTCCTATTTTTACAAGCTGCTAATCCCTTACTTTGACTTCTGTTTAAGAGTGTCGTTTGTAAATATTAGACTTAAAAGTACTACCTATAAATATTTAATTTAGAGGATACTAACTGTAAAAAATACATCTTTTAAAAATAATAAATATAAATTTTTTAAATTTTATTATTCATAACATATCATATACATTATAAAATTAGAGCAAAAAGTGATATTTGATGTTAGGAATTAGATATGATTCGAGCTGACTTGACTTGACTCAAAGTTTGATCCTAGTCAACTCACTATATTAAAATATAAAAATATTGTGTATTAAAAATGATTTTAGCTTGGGATCTTAGGAAAATCAAGCTTTAATGCTCTTCCATTTCGTCAGTAGACTATTAATTCAACTTTTATTAAAAAAATATTATATATTATATATTTCTTTATATTTTATATATAATTTTTAGTTAACTCAAATTATATTTTGAAGGAGCCAAGGCCAACTTAAAATTAGCTCAAAATAATCTTTGAGGTAGAGGTCTTAGCTCATGATTAGATTCAAGATTTTGTGCCTATTTAAGACTAAACATGTTTCGAGTTTCGGAAATTTTTGTCGCCCCTAGTTTGCTATGCTATTTTTGTTTTGTAAATATTAAAATTTAAAATAAAAATAATTTTTTTTTGAAATTTGTGTACAATAAAAAATAATATTAATTCTTATTTTAAAATTTACGATAAATTACATTCGTGCCACTGAGGTTGGTAGAGCTTTACAAATTGGTCCTAAACTTTTTAAAACTTTTGTAAAAGTGATGTTATTTCATCCCACTTAAGATATAAATGTTAATTTTTTGTTATTATGCCAAAGGATTAATTAAAATTATTAACATTTTAGCTTTTTAAAATATAATTTTGAAATATTAATAATTATATTTTTAATTTTAAGCAAAGTGATTAAAGAAATTAAATTTTAAATTTTTATTGAATTTTTAGAAAAAGATGATGGTAAAAAAGTATAATAGTCTTTAAAATATTTAAATTGTTAAAATTATTTAAAAATAATCAAAATTCATATATTCTATCACGAAAAAATTGAGACAAATTGAGATTTTTCAAAAATTGAGAAAAATTGGTAACATACTTTTAATGGCAAAGACCTGAATATAATTTACATAGGATGTCAAATAAAATTGACCTGAATTAAAAATATTATTATATATATAACTTAAACATAATTTTGTCGATCCCATGATATATAAGCTAGACGTCCTATAAAATTAAAAATATGTCATCTAGATTCTTTCTACATAAAATATTTTTCATGCAAGTCCTTTTAAATATATTCCTCTAAGATTGACCGTTAAGTAGTTGTCATTTCAAAAAAATTTAATAATATATTTATATATAAGTATTATAAAATATTTAAGTATTTTTAATTATAATTCTAACCTCAACTAATTATATTTTCTATTTTTTTAATTTATAAATGTAATTCTTAGTATTTAAATATATATTTTAAATTTTTTAAAATAATAATGTAACAATCAAATTTAACAAAATTTATCAAAGAAAACCAAAGTGAAAAAATCTTTTGACAGGAGAGATCCAGAATTCATGTTTTTATTTCTTAGAATTATATAAAATTATAGACCTACCTCAAAAAGCATAAATAGAATTACCCCATAACTTATAACAATATAAATTTTAGATATTAGGGTGGTAATTGGTGTCATTTTTACACTATTATAATTTTTAATATATTTTCCTTATTGTAATAAATTTATAAATAATATAAATTAAAGATTTGGGAGCATGCATAATTAGATATTTTAAAAATAATATATTACCATAGCATATATATAGTACTTTCGAAATATTTCATATGATATTTTAATGTATATTTTATACTATTTTTAATTTATTTTTAATATGAAGAGGTAAGCTTTTTTTTTACGAAAGCAGTCATATAAATTTTTTATTTTTATTAAATTCTATTAAATAGTAGTATTCTATTTAACTCCTATGTGTACGATAAATAATTTAAAAAATAAATCTAAGTGAAAGGCTCCTGACATTTTGAGGTCTCAAATGAAATTTATCCATTTAAAATCTATCCATTTTCTTATTCCAAGCCTAGGCTTAGCTTAGTTAGTAGAAAAAGAAGTGTTAGCTATTTAGCAAAAAAATAACTTATCTTTAAAAAATTTAAAAAATTGAATTTTATAGTAAACAATTATTTTATTTTATATCTAACATAATTTTAATTATAATTAACTCCTTTTATTCACATCATATATATATTTTTTAAAAAAATTTAAAAATTCAATTAAATTATTATTTTTATCCCCCAACTAAATATGGTTAAACTCTAATATGGTGCTATTGCCATCAATATGGTGAGATATTTTGTCAAGATAGCCTCAATTCTTGTTCATGTTAATTTTGGGTCCTTCTACCATGTATTCCATTAAATCAAACTTATAGTTTTCAAATTTATTTCTTGTCCCCTAATCTGAGAAATTTTACCCTTAATAAATTTAAAAATTGATAAGTTCCATCAATTTGGATAATTGAAAAGGGTATTTTTATATATTTAAATGTTAAATAATTTAAAAATGGGCCTCATTGGATATATATAGTTCACTCAGAGATCCATTTGTTGAATTTTTAAAATTATAAATTTGAATGATATTATATTCTAAACTAATGGACCTAGATGTAATTTTTCTTAGTTTATATTTTAAACAGTTTATTAATTATGAAAATAATAATTATAAGGCAGTGGTTCTACTTATTTGGGCCGCCCAATGGTGAGCCCAAACAATTCTCTCATTTGGGCCGGTCCAAGTCAAAGCCCAACAGAGCCCTAGAAGATATGATTTTTGTTAAAATTAAATCTTTTTTTGATTCATGAGTAACTGATTGTTCTTTTGTTCTTTATCAAAAAAGAAAAAAGAGAAAAACTGATTATTCTTAAACCCTCAGATGGACAAATCCAGGATTGGAGCATTAGTTGGTGCCGGAGTAGGCGGATATACGATATTTGGTAGCAAGGTGGAGCTAGTGATTCGACGTGGCTACCACCGTCTTTGTCCATTCTTCCTTCCTTGCCCAATCACGAACTTTGGGTCAGCCCTCCTTGCCATCGAAGTTGGGTTAATGGGCCCGAGCTACTCCATTTCCACAGCCTGTGCTACCGCCAATTGTTGCTTCTTCTCTGCAGCAAATCACATTCGGAAGGGAGAGGTCGATATCATGCTTGCTGGCGGCACTGAAGCCCCAATCATACCAATGGGTCTCGCTGGCTTCGTGGCTTGTCGAGCACTCTCCCTACGGAACAATGAGCCAGGGAAGGCCTCTCGACCGTGGGACAAGGCTCGTGATGGCTTTGTCATGGGAGAAGGATCCGGAATACTAGTAAGGAGCAAAATACTATGCTAATAGCCAATAGGGCTGACATTCTTTAAAACTTGAAATGAATCAATGACAACAAATATTTGATGATGGTGATGAAGGTTATGGAGAGTTTGGAACACGCAAGGAAGAGAGGAGTTGACATAATTGCAGAATATCTGGGTGGCGCAATCACGTGTGATGCACATCACGTGACCGATCCACGGTCAGATGGGTTGGGAATCACTTCCTGCATAACAAAGAGCCTCGAGGATGCCGGGGTTTCTCCTGAAGAGGTAGTGTTGTCTCTCTCTCCCTCTCTCGTAAATATTCATAGAAAAATTATTAAAAGGCTCCTATAATTTAACTATAATTAAACTTTGAGTTTATAATTTTTGAAAAAGGCATTAACATATATGACGCCATTCAAGACTTTAGTATTAAATTTTTATTTAAATACAAGTCACTTTATAGTTCAAATTTTATGAGGAGAATGTAATATTGATAATTCAAATATTTTATAGCATGCAACTAATTGCTTTTTTTTGAAAATTTTTATTTAGGTTTATAGAGTTTAAAATAGAGACATAAAATAAGGTAAAATAAGGACATAATAAGCTTAGCATTTTCAAAATAGTAATTTAAGTGCTTCAAAATACATGAACCAAAGTGTAAATATAAATAAATGATATGAACCTAACAGTAATTTACTCTGTATCTAAGGTTTAGTGAAGTTCTTTAAAGTAAATTTCAAAAAAAAAAACATTGATTGAGCAATTAGTTTTTATTTTTTATTTTTATTAAATTTTAGAATTTTTTTTAATGTAAATATTCATTATGTCCGATTTTATAAAATTATAGTTTTATTTTAGAGCTAATAATTTTTAATTGGATAATTGTCTACGTCTTACTCAAAATTTTGAATATTACTTTTATATTTTTTTCATAAAATTTTAATTATGAGAGACCTTACAGTTGAAAAATGTGTAGGCTAAATAAGTGTAATATCTAAAAATTTAAGTTGACTTTAAATTATTATTATTTTTTTAATATTATCATAGTAAAATCTAATAATAGAAAGTCAATTCTGCCCGTTCATTAAAATTACAGTAACAATTAGTTATCGATTAATTTGAGTGGTACCTCGATTCACTATAATATCTATATTGAGCGCGGACAGCACGCCCCGTTATCTATGAGGCGCCCAATCAGAGAGTGACGCATACGCAGGCGGGCCTCAAGGGCAGTGCCACATGCGCAACTTCAAGAAAATACTGTTACGCTCTATTTTCTTGTTATTTTATATCATTTTTTCATTTTTTATAATTTTATAATATTTTTAACTTACTTTATATTTTGTATATAAAATTCAAAAAAGTAAACACAAAATTATATATATATATATATATATATATAGTGTGCATGCTCGAAGAAAATAAAATTCTCATAATTTTATAAGTTTTATGATATTATTTAAATATATAATAAAATTAAAAAGTAAATTTCTTCAAATAATGGGCTATAAACTCATAAGTGATAATAGAAAATAGTCTTACTACACGTCTGCAATAAGTAGCTCATAAATTAACACATCATGATTTTGGATTTTATTACATTAAATTATTCAATAAATTAATTATTAATCTATTAAATAATTTAATTTAATTTTTGTTTTGATGCAGGTTAATTATGTGAATGCGCATGCGACTTCCACGCCAGCTGGAGACTTGGCAGAGATCAACGCCATCAAAAAAGTCTTCAAGGACACGTCAGACATGAAAATGAACGCCACCAAGGCAAACTTTTCTTAATTTACTCAATTAATTAATTAAAATTATTTACAATATAATAATTAATTAAATTAATTATTTCCACGTACATACATTTTTGCAAATATCAATTTAGTATAACAAATTACGATTATACATTTATATTATACAATAATAATAAATTAAATTTTTATCCTACTATAATATGATTGGTACATGAATTCTTTATTTTTATTATACTTTATTAAATAATAAATTTTTTATTTTACTTCAAATATATAAGATCACTATTTAAAGTTTCTCGTCATATTTTTTTGGCTTTTCTCGTCTTCTTTTTACATGAAAAAGATTCAATAATCTAATTTTTTTTACTGGGGCTTCTATCAGCCTACGATTTATATGTCCAAACCATCTAGGCCGACTCTTTCTGAGCCTATTTTTAATTAATTTCACTCCATTTTTCTCGTGAATATACTCATTTATTATCCTGTACTTTCGCGTATACCCGCTCATCCACCTTAATATCTTCATTTCTGTGACAGTCATCTTATTTATATATTTTTACTTTGTAGGCTAATTCAGTATTATATAATATTGTTGGTCTAACAACTGTTCTATAAACTTTAACTTTACGTGTAAATAAAATTTTTCTATCACACAATATACGAAATATATTCTTTGACTTTATCCAACCTACTTAGATCTTGCTAATAATATCACTATTTATTTTACCATTATTCTGTATATTGATCCAAGATATCTAAATTGATCATCCATCATCATCTCTCCATTAATTACAAAAACTTCTTTCATAATTATACTTTACATTATACACATTTTAAAAAATAAAGCATTTAATTTTATTTCACATTTCATTTCATTACACCTCTCCATAAAACAAAACAAATATGCAAGTAATTTTTGAAGTAATTTTATCAGGGTTTATGGAATTAATATATATAAAAGATTTTTCTTTGATATATAATAATTTAGTAAATTCATCTGAACTCCTTATAAAAATAATTATTTTAGATTGCTAATCTTATGTTGTTTTTATTTTATTATTATTTTTTATTTATTTGCTAATCTTATGTTGTTTTGATAGTCTATGATTGGGCACTGCCTTGGAGCAGCAGGAGGATTAGAGGCAATTGCTACAATTAAAGCTATCACTTCTGGCTGGCTGCACCCAACTATAAATCAATATGTATCACTCCTTTTATTTCATTATATATAATAACTTAATTATTTATGATTCAAATATCAGGCCAAGTTACTGAGTCAGTCAAATTGACTCAACTCAGTTATAATTCGATTCGATTCAACGAGGCCATGATAAAATTAACTATGGTTAACTGGTCAACAGAGTTTGGAGCCAGAGGTTACCATTGACACGGTTCCTAACTTCAAGAAGCAGCATGAGGTTCATGTGGGTAAGTTAATTTTACTGCAATATTAAATAAAATTATATTTTTATAATAAGGTTAATTCTTCAGAATATGATCAAATCATTTAGTTTGATCGTGATTAAAATTTATTAGGAATATGCATTTAAGTAAACATATTTATAATATAATTATGAGATTATTTTATTTAATCAATTGAACTAATTATCGACCACTTAATAAGTTCTACTTCTGATTTTTTATTTTAAAAATCTTAATTCTATATAATAATAATAATAATAATAATTTGTTTATTCATTTGAAAACATTCAATTTACAGCTATATCGAACTCATTTGGGTTTGGAGGCCACAACTCAGTGGCGGTTTTTGCACCATTCAAGCCTTAGAAGGAATGGATAAGAAGAAGGAATAATTCCATCCAAGCCCTCCATAAGATAAATTTATGATTTTATGTAAGTCTGTAAAACAAAACATATGTTTTTATCAAAATAGTAGAAATATATTATTTGGCCTGGCCTATGCTCAAAACTGTGGAATTATCATTTTAAAATATATATATATATTTAAGTATTTTTTTCAACTATTGTTATCATCTTAAATTTTGTTTTTCCTCTTTAACCTGCCCTACTGTAGTAATTTTTTATATTTAAATATGTATATTTAATTTTTTTTAAGTATGAACTTGATAATAAAACTTAAAATAATCTATTAAAAATGATCCACATAAAAATTATTTTAGATGAGAGAAATCTAATAATATATTTTCATTTTTATGAACTAATATGATATTCAGAGCCCATTATCTCAATGGATTGAATAAAAAGAATAATGATGGAAAGAAAAGAACAGTCTGTGCTTATTTATATTTATTGTATAATTAATTTTGTGATAATTTCTTTCTTCTGCAAATGTTGATTATTAGTTTGATATTTAATTAAATTCATCGACTAGTTTACTAATTTTTTACATTCAAATACTACATATAATTTATAGGGCAGACATTGAGTTAAATATTTATGTGATGCTCCTTTCTTCTATAAAAGTTTATTAATTGCTTGATATCAAATGAATTTCATAAACTAATTTAATTAAATTTTTTTGCCAAGGGTGCAAATTTGATTTTAAGACCTTAATAAATTTTGATCAAAATGAAAAATACAATGAAATCAGTCATACGATCATAACTTTTGTTTTTGATACCATATTTAAATGCACAAAGTAACTAAAAGAAAATTTAGTTCATTGTTATGCTAATGTTATGTCATATAATTGAGATGAAATAATATTTAGAAATCATCTTTCAATTAATAATTATATAGTTTTATAAAATTTATTTATAAATATTATTAAATTAAATAATTATTTTATTTAAATAATATAATATAATATTAAAATAATATTGAACTAAACATCCAATAATGTAAATTGAAAATGAAAATTTAAGTATTAAGACTTTTAAACTCATACGTAAGGTTTTTCTCTTACCTCACGGTATTTGAGAAAAAACAAATTGCAAAGCTGTTGTTATGTTTTCAGGTTTTTTATGTGCTATTTTGCATATTTCTGAATTAAAACACATAAATTTCTAACATCTTAAGTGTTTTGCATGCCGGTTCATAATTTTTGAATTGTAATATTTAAACCCCAAATGCTAGCAATCAACTATTATTTAGTCCCTCCATATTTTAATATTTTATATATTTAGTCCAAATTAAATCAAATAATATGGCCTATTTGTTTGTAAGATTTAAATTTAATAAGATTAAAATTAAACTTAAATAGATATATTTTTTTATTAAAAGTTATGAATGATGTGAAATAAAGTTAAATATTATATTGAGATATGTGGAATATGTGATTTAAAATTACTTATTATGTTAAAATATGAGAGAAATGCTATATAATTTAGTTATTATTTTAGTAATGTGTGTAGGATGTGAAATATATAAAGTTAATTTTTAATATTAAATTTTATATGTGATGTAATATAACTGTTTAAAATTAAACAGGTTAATTTTAAATTGTCAAACAAACAGAAACTATAGGTGATAGAAGAAACAGAAGGTAATAAATATTCAAGTTCAAAAATTTATTTGAAATTTATAAATAAATATGTTAAAATTCTATCATCTACCACACCTAATAAGTGTAATGATTCAAAAGCTCTGAGTCAAAGTGAGTCAAAGTGTCAAATAAAAAGCCTATATATAATTACTTGAAAAAAAACTATTTTAATAAATTCCAGATAATTTCAGGTTTATTATAACATTATTTTATGCATAAGCTTCATCATTTTTTTTTTCTTAATGTTGTATAATGAAAAGTATAGAAAGTGTCTAATTAAGTGGAGGCCACTTTTATTATGTTCTAAATACCTTTCTTATTAATAATAATATATAATTTATCTTTTATATAAAAAGATTAATATAAAATATTAACTTTATATTACATTATAAATAAATAATTAATTTTTAAAATATAATTAATTAACAAATTAGCTAATTTTATTTCAATTCCTAAACAATTATTAATATAATTAATTATAATTTTTATTATACATGTGGGTAAGTTAATTTTACTGCAATATTAAATAAAATTATATTTTTATAATAAGGTTCTCAGAATATGATCAAATCATTTATTTCGATTGCAAGCGAACTCGATGTAATTGTTGCATGTCATTACAAGAATAAAATCTGAAAAATCTGCTGCCACGGTAGATTGATCAATAAGTTTACAAGTTACAACATAAAGCTCAGATCACTACACATACGAGGCTATTCAAAAAATATTTTTATAAAAAATTAAAAATATATATATATATATATATAATATTTATATACAAATATATTATTTAAATATAAATTTTTAACCAGCTTAAATAATTTTTCGAGCAGTCTATATTAAACTTAAAATTGTCTTGAAATCAGTTCATCTGATCTACGATTCAAATTAATTATTTTCGAGTTAATTTTGAATTAATTTAGTTTGTGAATGAGTTTTAAATGATTTTTAAGTTTCATGAATTTTGTTCACACTTCCAGTTTTAGTTATTTTGAAATTAATACTGTGGAGATATCATGGAGTTCAAACTGACTTATTAAATTTTTGACGATGCATGCTAGCAAAGCAATGCATTAGCATGTCATTATTTTACGTAGCTGAACTATAGCTTAAAAATATCAATATGTGGTTGAATAGTGCAATCTTATAAAGTAACAAAACTTCATGCGCTAACATGCTATTCTGCTATCTTATTATGCATTTTTGGGGAGCCGAGGGTCGAAAAGCGAGCAACCGGCAGATAGAGAGAGAGAGAGAGAGAGAGAGAGAGAGAGGGGGGGGGGGGGGGGAGATAGCGAGATGGGAATTATGGAGAGGTTGAAGATCTTAATTATTCAAGAGCCGGTGGTGGCCGTCTCTTGCCTCATCGGCGGAATAGGTACTTGTTACGATTCAAACAGATAACCTGCAAACAAAGAGAAGAAAGAATAGAAAATAGAAGAAGAAGAAGAAGAAGAAGAAGACACAAGAAAAGGAAGAGAAAGAAGGGGAGAAGATAAACAGAGAAAGAAGAAGATAAAGAAGCAGAAAAGTTTTATTTCATTCCATATTCCATTGAGTACAGCTGTTGCCTTTATAATAAGGGTTATGGCTACATAAAGAGCAATATGACTACATACACAGCAATATACCTCCTAACTTAGTTATTCAAGTAACATAGGTGGCTACATATATTATAATAGGAATTGAACTGTAACAATACACCGCCCCTAAAAATTCCTCTTGTCCTCAAGAGCAAAGTGATGAGCAAACAACGGAGGTTTGCAGCTAGATGAAAAAATGTTCTTCACTCAAAAAATGCCATGACTCTTGGATGGGAATTTCCATAGCTGTCATCTCTTAGAACGAAAGAGATAAATCTCAAGTTGTTTGACCCTGCATCAGAAAGTTGCTGAATTTTACTACCATATGATGTGTGTTTAAAAACTCCCAGCTCTTCAAATTTTCAAACATAGCCCTTTAACTGCTCTGTTGTAATATTTTCTCCACACTCTTCCACAACATATTTGATCCATAGCAGCACTTCTTGATTAGCCAAGCCATGAAGAGGTCCAGCAAGACCATTAAAGTGCAGCTCCAAATGAAAGATAAGGATCCAATTAATAGCACACTCTCTATCAGTCAACCAAAGTGTCTAACTTATTGCTCTGTGATGGAGGTAGGGAAGTCCTGCTTCTATCAAAACTTCAAGAAACTCCTTGACAAATTGACTTTAAAGGCATCATTTGATTCAACAAGAAAACGCGAAATTATATATGCATCAGGGCAACAGATGTATGAAGCTATTTTAACATCACCAACCCAAAGGAAAACTCTACCAAAAGAAGATGGAAAGAAAAGAAAAAAAAAATATATTGCAAGCATGCGGTAGCCTATGCCGTTTTAGATGGAATGGTAGGATCCCTTTTGCAGTGGAGGCGGCCATGGAGGTGGATGTGGGATTGGTGGATCAAATGGAGGAGTAAGCTTCACTTCTAGGCTCCAAAATATGGTCTGATGAAGCCAAGGAGGTTGAAGCCGCCGATGAAGCATAGGGGAATGGTATGGAAGTTGATGGTGAATTCTGTGGCGCCAGAACCAGCAGCAAGGAATCTGGCATGATGGAGAAGGTGATGAAGGAGATTGTGCACCTGGTGATTGAGAAGAAGGTTGATTGAGAATCCAAGGTCGACAAAATCTACGAAACCTCAACTGACGGAGGTGGGGTTTGTGACATTGATTGCCACTCTGGTGGAAAAGACCAAGTGGTATGCCAGCCCGGCACGACGAAAGAGCAAAAGAGGAATTATCGTCATCGGCTTCTTTGTCTCTGGCAACATAGCCACCGGTTCTTGCTGTTGCTTGCCATAAAGATTCCTTATTTTGAGTAACTCGTTGAGCTTTCTTTCCAAGAACATCTGAAGGGCGCTGTGAAATTGACTTAGGAAGCAACAAGGAAACTTTCTCTGGTGGTGGTGACAACGGCAGAAGGGCCGGAGAAAAAAAAAGGCCTGACTGATCTAGTCGAAATCCAAGATTGAGATGGACGTGGCGGTATTTGCTGGAGAAAAAGGAGGCAAGAAGGCGGCACTGAAACTGTCGGAATGGGCGGCGTCGGAAGCAAGCCTGCCGCCGTTTCAGGCTGGCCGCGAGGCTCTTGCAGAAGCGTCGGATTTGGGATGCTCACCGTCGGAGCTGGCGGCTGTTGCAACTGGAGTAGGCCCGCCATCAAGGAAGGAGGAGCCTGTAAACGATTCTTTGGCAAAATCACTCGATCTGTCACCTGCAGCGGTGATGATTCAGTCACCGGCATAGAAGCCGTCGCCGATCCTGACAAAGTCGGAGAAAGAAAGGGAGATGATGGTGCTAGGGACAGATCTGGAAGAGACGATTTTATTTTTTTATTATTAAATTTTTTTAAAATTATCATTATATCCCTCTCTCTTCTCGGTCTAGTACCCACCGGCGGCGGCGCGCGGGTCACGCTCGCCGGATCGGAAGGAGAGAGAGGGACCTCCCCCTCTCTCTGTCCAGCTGATCCCGGCGACCCTGCGACCCCCGGTGGCCACCGGTATCGTCGCGTGGCGGCGTGGCTACTGGTAGTCGCCGCTCGGCCGCGCGAAGCCGCCGCAGGCGGCGCGGGGTTGCGCGGGAGCTGGATCAAGAGGAGAGAGGGGGAGGTCCCCCTCTCTCTCCATCGGATCCCAACGGCCGTGCGGTCTTGCAGTTCGAAGCCGCCTCCGGCCGTGCGGGGTGGCTCGGATGCCGAGAGAGAGGGAGACCTCCCCCTCTCTCCTCCCGATCCGACTCCTGCACGGCCGGCGACGGCTTACGCAGCCGCACGACGCTACCGGCAATCGCTCGACGCTGTCGGAGGGCGCCGGATGGGGGGAGAGAGGGAGAGGAGGGTATAATGGTAATTTAAAAAAAATAATAATAAAAAATAAAAAAAGCCCATATGATAATTTATTAAATAATGTTATAATTTTAAAATGTGAAATTGTGTGTTAATAAGTTTTAAATTCAGGGACTTGAGTGTAACTATACCTTTTATATTTTTTTGATGAAAAATTGTTTCAAGGTTAAACTGGCCTTAAGTGTAACTTAGGCCTTTTTCATTAAGTTATCTTTTAGCTTTTGATTTTTTAATCAAAAAATAAATATTATATTATATTTCAAATAAATTTTTAGATAGAATATATATATATATTTTTTGCTCGGTACTAAATTTCTCTTTTTGTTGAACTTGATCAGACGTTCAACTTCATGTTTCAAAAAACTTACAATCTTAATTTGATTTAAGCTTTAAGTAGATCTTTAGGTTTGACTAATGATGAAGAGGTGAAAGATATATTTTTTTAAAAAAAAAAAAGAAATCATCTATAATAAATCCATTCCATAGTTGTGGTTTAGCTTCCATAGATATTGATATTAAATCTAAGAGTATGTTATATACAAAAATAAATTTAAATAATTAAGCTAAAAATATTTGTAATTATGAAAAGTGTAGTTTAAACTATAAAATGGAATAATCAATTTTAGGAAATTGTGATGCAAATTTGAATTAATTCCCAATGCACAAAAGTCTTTTTTTTATTCTGATCAATCAAGTCATATATTTATTTAAAAATAATATAGATATGAAATAATATCTTAAATACATACCAAACTTATTAAATATAATGTAATATATAAAAAACATCACCTTCATAAAAATAAATATCCAACATAAAAGAACGCAATAGCTAGCAAAATGGAACCATAGCAAATGCTTTTAGGTATTCTTCCCGCATCCCTTCGAATGAACATGGCCTCAAAAACAGGCCATGCATTCACCAATACGAATCCGGACAAGATCAGCTGCATCATCATCTCCCCCACCTCTCTCTCCCTTCTCAAAATCCTAATGAATCCGAACACAAAGGCGATCAAGTTGACAACGACAGTGGTCGCCAGGCAAAGAAAAAAAGGCGAAGCTGCCCCGAAAGCAAACTTGCCCTTTTCATATAGCCTCGTCGCTTCTTCCTCGTTGACCTTGCTGGTCAGATTGAAATCTGGAGTTGATATGCCAATTTTGCTCAGAATGAAATCAAGGGTTCCAAAGATGAAGGTGGAGGCGCCTTTTATCATCCACATCCGTTGATCATTCCACCATCTTCGGATCGATCCATCAATCTCGAGAAACTCTACACATTCTTGGCCGTAAGCCGCTAAGACAAGATAAGCATACAAGTAGAACCACGGATCTGAGGCCTGCATTGAAGATAACAAATTAATAGTGGATTTTTTTTTTGCTCTTTTGCATTTTAAAAAAAAAGCTTTAACGATTGACAAACCGCAAAAAGTGAGATCATCAATAAAATTATATTCTAGGTTTATGATGATCATCAAAGACGTTGTAGGCCATCCTACAACCTTCCAAATTGTGCTCGAACGCAAGTAAAATCAAGAATAAGAAAATACCTAAAATGTAGAACTCATTTAAAATTTGTATATATTTTACTCTGTTCAAATTCGACACAATTCTTTTATGACTTGAAATCAACTCGTTCAAAATAAAACCAATTCAAATTGTAATTAACTCAATATGTATAGAATGATACTTACACCGGGTTTTTCGATATTATATAAGATATACATTAAAAGATATTTGTATACAAATATATAATACATATAAGTTTAATAAAAGATTATATTAAAAATAATTAATGATTGATTCAACTCGAAAATCGATCTGAAATCAAATTTTTGGTTGAGTCAGATTAATCTCAACTCGAACTCAATTTTTGAGTTTGAATTAAGGCAAATACGGTCAAACTTGACTCGTTAGGAGCCTACTTTACCGTTTTCCAGAAAAATTTTTTTTTTTTGAAAAGTTATGCATAGCACACAGCGGTCGGCAAATTTAGCACAAGTGATTAATTAAATTACCAATTAGAGAAAATCATTTTTTTTTATTTTGATAGAATCAAAAATTTAACCGCACGCGTTACATATTTATGACCAAAATTTTAAAATTCATGTTATGTAATAACAAACACCTTCAAAATTTAAATATATCATCATTTAATGCGAATTAGGAAGTTNACCCCTCTTCCTCTCCCACCGGTTCTACTACCGATGAGAGTTGAAGTTAATTTTTATATTAAAAGTGAGATTAAAAAATATGTAAAATGTAAAATAAAATTAATTATAATATTTATATTTATATTAAAAGTGAAATAAAGTTAATTTTTATAGTTGAAAGTTATGTTGGACCAAAAAAACAGCCTAAACCAAACGAGGTATGGAATCGAGGCACTACGAAGAAGTTCCTGGAGTTACGAAGGAAGCTTTGGACTCATATTGTTCATGGGTTGAGAACGGGAGTTGAACTCTTTGAGGTCGAATCTCCCGTTGTTCTTCAGTAGCTCAGTGGTAGAGCGGTTGGCTATTAACTGACTGATCGTAGGTTCGAATCCTACTTGGGGAGATTAGATTCATTCTTTATTCTTTCATGAAGAATTGAATGAAAGGGCTCGCTTAAAGTCGGTGAACCGGTGGGAGGGGGGAGAGGAGAGAGAAAAAAAAGGTATTTTAATTTTTTAAAAAATAATATAAATTCATTTTGTGATTTTTATAAAATCTGTATCTAGATGTTAATTTTTTAAAATCACTGCATGAAATTAAATTTTAAATAAGAACCGGATCGAATCGGACGATTCAACTGTCAACTAATAGTCACCTGCATTGAACCGGAATTGAACACGAAATCAGTTGACCTCTGCAGTTGAATCGGTCAGGCCATAAGTTTCTGTTGAGGAGTTTTAACTATAAAATAATATGAAAAAAATTTCATGTCTCCCTTTAGCAATATGAGATTTTAAATCTCATTATGCATTATGCAAAGATAGTGAAAAATATTTATTCTATTTTTCTTAGTTTAATTAGTTTTTATAAATCTAAATCTCATCATTGATTATTTATATTAATATATCTAAAATATTTTTATTTAATTTTATTTTTCTAATTTTTATTATTTATAAAAATATTTTTAAATTTTTTATTAATTAATAATGCTTAGAAAGAATTTTAGTATTATTAACTTTTAGTTTTTTAATCTCGTCGTAAATTCTATGAGGTATTGCATTTATTATTATTATTATAAAATTATATTTTATAAATATTTATTAAATTATTAAATTATTAAAATTAAACCCCAATTTGACCTTGATTAAATTTTAAGAACTTAAATTTTTCGTTCTACATATTTTAAAATCATCCAATTTTAAAAACCTTGAACTTTGGTGTATTTTTATTTTTATTTTTTAATTATGCACGAATACAAATAAGTAAAATCCAAATAAAACCTCGTCAGAGCCTACCCCCAGGTTTGAGCTTTTTTTTAATGAAAATAAAATATTTTATTTTTAAAATTTAATAAAAAAAAATATTTTAGTTTTATAATTTAAATTTGTATTGAAAAAAAAAAGTTTGAATTAAAAGAAGCTAAAATTGAGTTACCTTGGGAAAGGTGAGAGATCCGCCATAGAATAGAGCCAGTTGAGGGAGAAGACCGTACACACACACAGGGAAGAAATGGCTCGCCCAGAAGGCGAGGTGCGAGAAGCAAAATCCGACGAGCAAGGAGGCTCTTCTGGTTCCATAGAAGATGGGTGTGTACTCCCTAGAGAACCCCACCTGATACAGACCCATTGTCCATCGCCGGTACTGGCGGAGCACGTCGATCAAACTCTTTGGCGCCTGGCCAAGGAACGCCGGCCGTTCAACTGGGTCGCAGAACACAGACCTCCATCCCTCGCACTGCATCCTGAACCCGGTGAAATAGTCCTCCACCAGAGTTCCGTACCTGAATCCAATCTTTTTAACGTTGAATTGAAGAATGATTAGATGGTGTTGGATCTCTGATTACACCTAAAATCTTTGTTAATAATTTCATATTCTAAGAGAAGGAAAACAAATCAAAGTTTCTGTTTTCTAGCTTTTACCCTGTTTCCCCACTCCTCAGAATTCTCATATCTGCAGCCGGCGGCTTCATGGGCTCTTCGCAGAACAGACTCCGACGACAACGGCCAATCACGGCCGCTACGCACCTTCGATTCATCGTTCGTCGGGGCCGCCGGCGGTGGGCCGTAGAGCGACCGGCGAGAGAAGAAGCAACCGGTACCGACGTAGTTAGGACCAAAGAGGCCGTCAAGGCCCCGAGCATATACCCGGAAGATGCGGCGTATCTCGCCGCCGTAGATGTCGCTGGCGTTGAGCCCTCGAAACCTCTGCGGGAACTGCACGTAGGCGAGGGTTGGCGCGATGGCCGGATCGAGGAAGTAGCAGAGGGCCCGGAGCGGCGCGATGGGGTCGTTAGAGTGCATGTCGCAATCCAGGGTGAGGATCACCGGCGCGGCCGTCATGGCGCTGGAGACTCGAACCTGGGTTTTGCAGAGAGGGAGAGATCGGTGAGGAAGAAGACGACGGAGCTAGCGAAGATCTAGAGAGAGATTAATTTGCTAAGGCTTGATGGTATATTAGAACGAACGAGTGCGTTGAGGGCTCCGGCCTTGAAGTGGTGAGGGGTAGATCGCCGCTTTTCTCTGGAGAGGTAGACGAGGTTGGGAAGAGGATCGCCGGCGACGTCGGTGTCTCTGCTGCTGTCCAGCAGAACCTGAACATTCAGATAATCTTAATTATGAGAATTTAATTATTATAAAAATTTTACATGAGTCTATCTAAGAAATAAAATAAATTTTTTTGTAGTGTATGATGTATTAATTAGTTATTCCATGATATACCAACAAAATCTCACATAAATTTACAAATAAATTTCATATAATAATAACACTAATAATATTATATAAAAAAAATTATATCTATAATTTAAAGAATTTTTTTTTACAAACAGTACCCATAAGTCAAATATTTATAGGCAGCATCTCCAAACTAACTTTCATTTACTATTTTTTTAACTCAATTGGGGTTAAGAGATGTAACTAAGATTACATCTAGCTTGTTTCAAGACAATTCATAATAATAAAATTATAAAAAAATAATAATTCTTAAAAATAGATAAAAATTTAAAATAAAAATTATTTTAAAAAACGAGATGAAAAATATAGATGATGAAAAGCTTAATATAATCTTAATTATATGTATTAATCCTAATTGAGTTAAAATAATAGATGACAAATAAAATTTAATATGAGAGTGTTATTTGTAAATTTATATTCAAATTAGGAGCGTTATTTGTAAATATTTGCCTCAGAAGTTATTATTTTGAAATTTTATTTTTTGAGAATGATAAATATAAATTCTTCTATATAATGTAGAATGCTAACTTATAAAATAAAAATGTATAAATAAAATAAATGTCATAAAAATGAGAATATTATAGTGAATTAGTATGTATATATAATAAAATAAAATAAAATAATATATATATATATATATATTTGTGAGGAGATTGAAAAACCTGAATTGAGGATAATTTGCTCTAAAGAGTCTTTATATTGAAATGACACAAGGAGCAGTCTATTTTGTTAAAATTTGTATGAAATATCAATTATTTAATTTTAATTTGGATTTATTTAAAACAGTTAAGTAAGTTTAACTTTAAACAAACTAAAGTAAACGAGCTAAACATATATGAGTGAAATTACATAAAAAAAAAATAAGACATAATCTTACATACTAAATACTAAAATTTTGAATATTTTTATGTATATAATACTGTATATCATACATGAATTTTCATGTACATAAAAATATTACATTTTAAATACATCTGTTATTTTTTATTTCAAATTTAAATAATGTTGAGTTATGAGTAATGTAGGCCTTGTATTAAATAATCTTTTTAAATAACTACTGCCGTTGTAAACCCACAACCCATTTTAGGGATAGAGTTTATATGAATTTTATGGAAATTATATGTTTTACTTAAATCATGTAAAAATTATGTAAATTTGTAATATTATATATATGTCAGTAAATTTATGAAAAATTTAAAATTATTATCCTCAAAGAAATGTTTTTACAAACGATATCTTCTAAGTCATTAAATGTAAATTTTCAGGCAGCACCCCATACTAATTTCTGTTTGTCGTTTATTACTTTAAGTAAAATTATATTTAGCTTTTTATTTAGGACTATATAAATAAAATTAATCATTTATATTTTTGTTCTTTTTTAATATTTCTATTTATTTTATAACTCTATTATTATAAATCTTCTTAAAATAGTGTAGATGTAATCTTAGTTATATGTGTTGATACTAATTAGGTTTAAAAAATGACAAATAAAAGTTAGAGTATAGATTCTGCCAGTAAATTTATACAAAAAATAGAATGTATCGTCTATAAAAATTGAACTTAGAGTGACTCCTGTAAATATTTAATTTAGTGAGTATCACTCATAAAAAAAGATATTTTTGGGGATCACAAATGTAATTTTTTTTAAGTTTACTCTAAACTGAATTACATTCATTTTAATCGGTAAAAAATGTGTAATTTAGACAAATTTAGATTAAAAAATGTAATTCAAGCAGAATTTTTTGTCCCATATATAAATACTCAAAAAAAAAAAGCTGCTGAAGGGCATATTTGAAAAAAAAAAAAAACCTGGACAATTGCAGGATGGTCCTTGCGTGTGTAGTTTTTCCATTTCTTGAAGGTTTGTCGGTCTTCAGGAGAAGTGATTAAGGTATCATCCACGTAACCTTTTTGTACTGCTCCCTCAATTTTACCCCTTAGCTCTTCGTACATTATCTACAAAAAAATATTTACAATTATTTTTGTAAATTTTAGAATTTATGAGAATGTCCTCAGAAAATTTACATTACATTAGAGAACATATGTTATATATCCACATATGACTGCATGATATTAATTTTTTAATCAGATAATTACCATGGAAACAAAATATGAATGCAATATATAACGTGAACATCATAATTTATTATGCACATTTGTGCCACAAAATCTTATACAGAAAAAAAAAATGATGGTAATTATACAGAAAAAAAAAATGCCAATAACTAATTTGATTCAAGTGGTTCAACCATTTAATAAATTTTGGTCTATGATGTGAAATAATATTGATATTTTTATTAAAAATTATTGAATATACAAAATAAAATAATATTTTGTATATTAAAATTACGTAGAATGATTAAAAAAATATTTATTATTATTATTATTATTATTTCTTAAACTAATACTATTTTGGTCATGATTTTAGTTCTCACGCCAAACAAAGTCTTGAGATTTTGTTGGTGACAATGAGAGGTAACACATGATGAATTTTAGGGTCCTACTAAGTGTGTTACTGATTTCGGGCCTTAGTTCCTTTACGAAGGCAATTTTTTTTGCTCAATGTTTTCAAAGGGATCTCCCTATTTGGCTTTGGGTAGACGGGATTAACAATATTAATTATTAGGTGTCGGATCGCATTTTGGGTTGACAGATAGTTTTTAATACGACTCATTTAGACTTAAATTCGACTCATTCATTAAATAGGCCATGCTTCCTACCTCGACTTGCTGTCTTGTTTATTATAATTTTTATGTTAAAAAATTTCATAAACTCAATATTTATACATTTAATCAATAAAATCAAGTTTAATTAAAAAAAATAAAAATTAAATTAAATTATGTGATATACACTTCATAATAAATATTAAAATTAATACTATGAAGAAAAAATAAGTGTTCATTTTAGTAAATAACTCATTGACGGGTCATATATGGTTCGAAGCTTCAACTCGTTTTTGGGTCACTGAATGCTTATAAGATCAACCCATATCAAGTTAAACTGGGTGGATATGGGTTTGGGGTTCCCTAAATTATTCTCTCTCTTCCTAAATCTTTTTGCCCATAAATCTTCTTGTCCTTAAATCTAAGTTCTTTAGATCTGAGGTCCAAAGAATCAGGGAAGAAGAATAGCCCAAAACTGCTAATCCTACTTCAAGTTAAAGAAAAACATTTGCCGGGGGTATGTTTACTCAAAACTAACATAAAGAAATAAATTTCAATTTAATTAACTGTAATCTTAAAATTTTCTATTACGTCTAATCAATATTGTAAAAATTGAATCGAATTAGCTTGTTCGGCTAATCCGATCATAAACCAATCTTAAGTCTGGCCTGGCTCTCTATTATACTCAAAGAAGTCATTAAACTGATTTAGACTGTATTGAAGTACTAATCAAAATGGATGAATCGATTGAACAGATTAAATACTGTTTGTTAGAACCTTCTCTAACAACCCAAATCGAACAGCAGCTCAAAGAGATACTACTATGTCAACTCAGCATTTAAGACAGCATGAGGGCTCACTCCCTAATCGTCCTTTGCAGAAATAAGTGTCAGATGTGACAGACTAAACCTATTATATTCCTTCTTCTCCAAGCTATAAATAAGGGAGAGAAGGAGAAGCTCTGGGACATTCTCTCTCTGGGGACCCCTCTCTCCGGCTCTCTCTCTGACTGAGTTGCTCCTCTCTCTCTATCTCTCTCTTGTGCTCATTCGGTCTCCCTTTAGAGATCAAGCTTTGTAAGAGAATAGATTCGATTAGTGAATTTACATTGCCTAGACAGCGTCGTAGTTTTTCCCCCGGACACTCAGGTTTCCACGTAAAAATTATCGTCTCATTTCATTCTGTTTTGGTGTATTTCTTGCATCAACACGGCTTTAACCAAAGAAATGTGATAAGAGAATACCACGCATGATTCATGAAAGTGGGAAAAGAAGGAGATATGCAATTAATGAAGCACATCAACCCTCACAAATCTCAAACATTTCAGGACAAAATGTTTGAGAACATTTCAGTACAATAATTGTAAATGATGTACTGTGTCTATTAGTTTCCACATAATATATGGCCCACAAAAATAACAAAACAATGCAATTAAACTTCAAAGATATTAGACAAATGTGAAAGATGTCTTTCGTGCACCGAAATAAATTAATTGTGCATGCACATCCAATTAGGCACAAGCACATGGCAGTGTGGAACCCACATGACCATATGTGCACAAAATGCTAGCATTGAATAAAATTATATTTGAATATATATAATAATACAATTTTTATGCACAAAATGAATGTCATTGTACTCTAATACAACTTGCATCACACTATTGCCCTATGGATGATGCAAGTCTTTATATCATACTCTAATATGCTCAAATAGTAACAACGCTACTATATATGATGCATGTCATTTGTATCGTATTTCAATACGATTGCGACATTTTAGTAATATTATTGAAAATTAATGTTATATATCGTACTCCAATATTATCACGTTATATCAATGCCACTATAAATATTGCATGTTTTTCGTATCATAGTCCAATACGATTGTGCCATATCAGGGTGCCTCAATAGGTTCATTTAAGTGCCACTACGAAAATTCAATTTCTTTGTAGAAACTAAATTTTCAGATTAAAATATGAAATTCTCACGAATGACGCAAATCTTTGTATTGTACTTCAATATGCTCGCATCTGTCTCCGTTGGCAAACTACTGGAAGACCATATTCATATCAACTTGATTTTCACTAACAAGTTAGCAGCTCTGTATCTCTCCCAATTCATCCGACTA
>JAEMOT010002572.1:537037-619292 GCA_019297695.1 Apostasia ramifera | reverse complement strand
GCGCGCACGCCTGCCCGACCGCCGCGCCTCGCCTCGCCTCCACCCGCCTCTGCCCCAGACGGCTCTCCGACCTCCGGCGACGCCGTTGCCTCTCCGACAGCGGGGTTCTGCCTCCTCTGCTCTATCTCTCGGTATGCCCGAGTGCCACCTACAGACGCTCAAGTGCCGCCGCCTCTGTTCTAGCCGATCCGCCAGCCACCGGCGACGCCGGTCACCTCGACTTCGCTCCTCCGATCGCCCCACTTTGCCGCCTCCACTTTGCTGATTGACGGTCTCCCTCGCTTGTGTGCTACGGCGACGCGCTCCGTCAGCCTTGCCTTCGCCCTCTTCACTGCCCGCTCAGCTTGGGCGATTCTGCCTCTGCACTCGTCTACCTCGAATACATTGATATGTAATAAATCAGCCTTTAAAAGTGCCTAATAAATTATAAAAGATCGATATACTTTCAAAAAGATGTACAATTATCGGTATTATATTAAAACTCAATCATATATCTCTAATAGATTAGCAAATATCTCTATTATATTAACCCTAAACCCTAAACCCTAAACCCTAAACCCTAAACCCTAAACCCTAAACCCTAAACCCTAAACCCTAAACCCTAAACCCTAAACTTTGCTAAACCCTAGGGTTTAGGGTTTAGGGTTTAGGGTTTAGGGTTTAGGGTTTAGGGTTTAGGGTTTAGGGTTTAGGGTTTAGGGTTTAGGGTTTAGGGTTTGATTGACATTGATACAGTAAATGTTAGTTGTTTAATCAAAGTATTATGTTAAAATGGCATAATATAAATAAGATCAAAGTCAAATGGCTTGTATTTACTCCAAATTCAATCAAAAATGACTGAGTACTCGTATAATTACTAGTATTTTATAAAACTAACTTATTATGCAATGAATCGTTCTCTAAATGCTTGTATTCAGCTTGAATTCAATATTTATGCAAAGAATAGTTGTTAAAACGTCACAATTCAATTCAAATATATTGATATTTCATAAATCAGTTTGTGAATGTGCCAAATAAGTCATAATATATTGATATACTGTCAAAAAAAAGTGTAATGAATTATTCTCTAAATACTTTTATATCGCTTGAATTCAATATTATTGTAATGAATCGTTTTAAAAATATTACTGCTCAATTTAAAAAAGTTAAAATATCATAAATTAGTCTCTAATAGTGCGTAATAGGTTAACATAGATTAACATACTATCAAAAAGATGTATAATTATTGGTATTATTTTAAAACTCAGTCATATGTCCCTAACAGATCGCCAAATAGCCGCTTTCCGTGAAAATACATCGATATAAACAATAGTAGTTATTTAATCAGTATATTATGTTAAAATGACTTGGTATATATAAGATCAAAGTCAAATTTCTTCTATTCTCTTTAAATTTGAACAAAAATGATTAAAATACTCATATAATTATTAGTATTTAGTTAAAAATAACTTATTATGTAATAAATTATTTTTTGAGTGCTTGAATTCAATATTAATATAATGAATAGTTGTGAAAACACCACTTCTATTCAAATACAATGGTATGTCATAAATTAGTCTCTAAAAGAGCGTAATCAGCTAAAATAGATTGATATACTGTGAACGAGATGTGTAATTGCTGGTATTATATTGATGTTCAATCAGATGTCCCTAATAGATTGTCAAATTATTATTTTCACATAAAATCCATCGATATAGCAATATTAGTTATTTAATCAGACTATTATATTAAAATGTCTTGATATAAACAGGAACTAATTGCTTATATTCTCTTCAAATATAATAAAAAATAATTGAATACTCTTATAATTACTAATATTCAGCTAAAATAATATATTATGCAATGAATCATTCTTTAAAAACTTTTATTTAACTTAAATTCGATGTTAATATAATAAATAGTTGTAAAAACTTTACTATTTAATTAAAATGCATTCATATGTTATAAATTAGTCTCTAAAAGTGTCAATAGGTTAAAATAGATCGATATACTATCAAAAAGAGTTGCAATTGCCTATATTAAATTAAAACTCAAACAAATTTTCCTAATAGGTCACCAAATATCTATTTTTGGCTAAAATATATATTAATATAGAAAAATATTATTAACTGTTTAATCATAATATTATATTAAAATGCCTTGATATAGATAAAATCAATGTCAAATTACTTGTGCTCTCTTCAATTACAATAAAAAATAGCTCAATTCTTGTACTAATGCTAGTATTCAGTTACAAAAACTTATTATGCAATAAAATATTCCCTAAATACATATAATCAGCATGAATTCAACGTTAATACAAAGAATAGTTGTAAAAATATCACTATTTTATTCAGATATACATTAATATATTATAAATCTGTTTATAAAAGTCCCTAATAGGTCACCGATGTTCTTACCCAACCTTGTTCAAGATTGTCTCATAATTCTCTATTCTACAACAATTCTGATATTTTAAGAAGATTTCAGACATAATTACAGAAAATGTATGAGTTTTAACAAATATATACTATTCTTAAGGCATGAACTTAAAGTTGTTTGACAAAAAAATGTTATGAGATCTAAAAATAGAAATTTAAACAATCATAACAGAAATAGTCATAACAGAAACAGTCATAACAGAATAATAAGATAATTACAAAATAGTAATATTATTACCAGATAGTTAATGTATACTTACAAAAGTGTAGTTACAAACTTGGTCAGAGGCTCTGATACCAGATGGAGGGGGAAAGGGAAAACTATATTGCCTATATGACAACTCAACAATTATTAGGTTTGTTCCACTTATTTCCTTAAATTCCTTTCTATTTATGAAATGATAAATGAAGTTTATGAAATTTTACATATTTAAAATAATAGTATAATCAAAATAAAAGAAGGTATAAAAAATATGATTAATGAAATGATTAAGGCATGAACTTAAAGTTCTTCAACAAAAAAATTTTAAGAGATCTAAAAATAAAAATTTAAATAATTGTAATAGAAATTGTCATAACTGTAATAATAGAAAGGATATAATTGTTGAAAAATAAGGTTTATGAAATTTTAGTATAACTGAAATGAAATGATAAATGAGGTTTATGAAATTTTACATATTCGAAATAATAGTATAACCAAAATAAAAGAAGGTATTAAAAATATGATTAATGAAATGATTAAGGTATGAACTTAAAGTTCTTCGACAAAAATTTTTTTAGAGATCTAACAACAGAAATTTAAACAATCATAATAGAAAAGATATAATTGTTGATAACTTTTAATAATATATTAACAAGTCAAACATATAGTATATTTAGTGAATGATTAAACTTTATTTATTTAGAGATCTAATAATATGATTAAACTGTAAGAGGCTAAAAATAAGCAAACATAAATTTTTATATTCAAAATAATTTATTTATTTTTATTAAAATTTTATATTTTAATTTAAATGTTTCTATATATAGTTGACTTTATTGATATGATATTTAGTTTACATTTATATTCAATATTAATATTATTATTAAGTATAAATATGAAAATATTAAAGTGAAGGCAAAATTTAATTTGTAGAACTACAATGTAATTTACTTATGTCAAAAGAAAAAGAATTAAAATATCAGAATGGTGCAATAAAATAATAATTTGAGTATCATCTACTCCACTTAGTGTAAATATAAAAATAAGTTTTGTAAAAATGAGAGGATTGCAATGACTTGATTTTAACTTGCTAAAATAGTTATATTTGTTGTTAATTAAATTTATTTAATACCACCTTATCTTTTAATTGTTTTATAATTAACTTAATATATATTAATTCTGAAAGATTTGTTTTTTGTTCAAAATCCCATGAATAATCAAAAAAATATTTTGTAGGAAGTCTTTCTTTTGTTTTCTGTCTAGACATTATCCATATCTGATAGGCTAGATATACCAGATATTCATACGGTTCAACAAATATCGATATTATTTCGAATTCTAGTATTCTTTCATAGAATTCTATTACCTTATCTTTTAATTATTTTATAATTAACTTAATTATAACATATTTTGATTTTAATGTAAGTTAAGTTGAAATAAGATTAAAAGGATTTGAAATATATTAAAAAAAATTTAGATATACATAGAAAGGATTTTAATGCAATATAAAGTAAGGTGGAGGAATTAAATTATAATTTTTTAGTGAATAGACGTGGGCTACATCGTACTCCTTTTCTGGTCTCTTACTTATTATTTCTGCAACTAATAGTTGGCTACCACATATAATAATTAAAAAAATTGAAAAACAAGATTAAGAACTAGATGTAGTTTAAGAAAATTTTATAGTGCGGAATCGTAAAAGCTTAATTTCTGCCACATAGTATCAGTTATAATAATTTAGTAAAAAAATTATCAAAAAAAAATTGAAAAGGTGAAATTAAGAGATAAAAGCAGTAGGACTAAAGTAATGTAACTACTTAATTTTACCAGTATCAAGTTTAATAGTATTGACATGAGAAGTAGGGGGTCCTAAGAGAGAAAGAGAGTCCCGAGAGCTGGCGGTTAAGGCTCCAGGAGGAAAAAATAGGCATCTAGAGAAGCACAAAGATTTAAAATGGTTCAGGGAGGAATTCCCCTATGTCCACTGGGCGTCAGCGAGAGAGATTTCACTAAGAACAAAAGAGGGGTGGTTGAAAGACCAAGCACAGAGATTACAAAAGCATCCTGAGACTTCTCAGGCAGATTACAGGTATTTCTAGCTTGCTTTTTGTATGTTCTCCATCATCGGTGTGCCTCCGTCCAGCTCTGTCCAATCGAGAGGTATGCCGGCGGGTTTTGTCGATCCGATCTGATCCGATCTCCTCCGATCTCCTTTTCCTCCTCTCCTCCTTTTTTTGTGACGGGTTAGAGTTCCGCCCTTTGTAGTGGAGATCCGCGGGTTTTCAGGAAGGGGATCCTTGGACTCGTCTATTGAGCCCATGCTGGTGGCCCCACCGTTGTCAGCCACCAAAGGAGTTGGAAGCAGTGGGAGGAGGGCATGGGCTTCTCGATTTCTGCAATTCATGGGGACCTGTAGCCGTCGGAGCAGGGGGTCCTTGGTTTATGTGCTGTGTGGGAACTTGTGCTAGTGGAAGCAACACTGTTATGGTCCCATGATAGCGATAGCCCAGAAGTATCGTGTTGAGGAGGGTTGGAAACGACCATCATACCCAAGGTTTGAGGAGGGCTGGAAGCGACCATCGTGCCTGAGGTTTGAGGAGGGCCGGAAGCGACCATCGTGCCCTAGGTTTGAGGGAAACCTCGTGGTCGATGGTTGGAGGATCAGTTGAGATGGGGGTTTGCAGAAGATCATTTGTTAATGCCATCATAGTTTAAAGTTTTAAAATATTAGATTATTCGATGAATTAATTATTAATTCATTTAATTTATGAAATAATTCAGTATATCAAAAATTTAAATCACGATGAATCAACTATTGGGGTTACATAATATTTTATGAAAGAAAAAATATATTATACATAATAGCCTGGACCAATTGAATCGTGAACCGGTTACCTGGCTGGTCCAGTCTAATTTTATAATTAGATATGGCCAGAACTAGTCCAAACTGCGATTCAATCGGTTAACAGGTGAACCAATACGGTTGGATCCGTTGGGTTTGCAGGTAGCGAAAATTAAAAAAAAATATTGTTGGTGATGATATGGTATAAGATGCAATATTTGGTGATATAAAATGATGAAATAATTTAGTATTTTTATATTGACAAAGCATACTATTTGTTTAGATCTTTTGATAATGTACTAAATATTGGACTCAATTTATAGTTGGTAAATATTTTGTTGAGTTAATGTTATTTAGATTTACTTGGAACTATTTTTTAAATTAATGATACAAAATATTACTTATTAAATTATTATATTTGATTATTAAATATTTATTTTATATTTAATTATTTTATTGATATATAAATAATATATATTTCAAATATATTTATATTATATATTTATAATATTTTTTAATTATTATATAATTTCAGTACAACTTTAATTTAATCTAAATTTAATTATGGAATATTGAACTTTTCAGCCTACCAGTTGTGAGGCTGGTTCGATTTTCGAAAGCTCGATTAGTCTTGCATAGATCGTGTAGAAAGATGGTTTCGATCGGTCGATCGCGCAAAGAGGCGACGTTGGCCTGTGTCCTACCCCTGAGGAGGAGCTAGATGGAGATGGAGATGGATCCGAGAGTGAAGCCGCTGCAATTCAAGGTCAAGGCAATATCGAGGGAGTCGGCGGCTGCGAAGGGAGCTAACGTTCTGGACCCCGATCTACGCACGCATTGGTCCACTGGAACCAACACCAAGGAGTGGATACTCCTCGAGACCGATGTACGTCTGCTCCACCATCATTCTCCACTTATCTTCTTTCCGATGAAGGCTACATATATGTTTATGTTTCCTTGTCTCCTCCTCGCTCTTCTGGATCGATCGTTGTAGAATAGACCACATGTATCTGGCGTAGTTGTTATTGAGTGATTGAATTGGTAACCTTAAAACCTCCCATCCCAGAATTGGTGCATACCTGCTGCAGCTATCATGCCTAATAACGATGCCATTCAGATTGTCAGACTTGTTGCATTCATGGCCTCTCTTTTACCATCAATATTCTTTTCTTCATTTGATAGCTAGGTTAAGTTTAACCGTGTTAAAGTTGACTTTGGTTATGTTTTCTAGGGTTTTTGTAGCAATTACAATAAATCTGAGAAAAAAAAGTAGAAAATTTATATAACTTGCATACAAACAGGTAATTGACTTCGTTGGTTAATCTTAAGCAGATTAACCTTAACCTGGCTACCAAATAACTGAACTTAAACTTATGTTGTTGTACACGGTAAACAACCAACCATCAGAAGTTGGATTGCATCTCCAAGCTTGGAGGTGGGTTGGAAACTCCCCTTCTTCGAGGAAAATTAGGAGAGGAGAACAAATGCTAAGAAGAACAAAATGGAAGATGAAGTGGAAAAGCAGATGGAATATTCTCATGTCTCAATTATTTTTGGTAACGGTAAAAGGTAGGACCCTAAACCAATATCTCAATTGGTTACAACATCTTCACTACAGCAGTCTGCAACCTAATTTAACATGGTCTTTTACATCATTTTACACATCAACATAATATTCAACATGAAACAGGATATAAATGTTCAACTATGGGCTGCAAAAATGATCAGCCCAAACCCATCTTGTTCTGCTATTTGTATTTCATTTGTCACCTTGATTTCACGAGATTCTAATATGTTATAATGATAGGTGTGAGATTAATTGGATAAATTTATGGTAATCAGGGAGTTGTTAGGTTCGTTGTAGTTCAGAGGGGAAGCATTTACCAAATGACAATTTTTTTTTTTCTTGGGACTTACAATGAGATTTGAAAATATCAAAACTAACAAACCTTCACATGCTAACAATGAAATTGTTTCATTGAAATATTGATCACATCTTAGGAAAATTATTTATCATGTTAATATGTAGCATTAAGATGCTGAATGCAGTTCGCTGTTATTGAATTTTAGTCTGCTATGGTTGCATAATTCGGGGCTCATTAATCAACAGTGTTGCTGGCAAAAAATCAGTGTAGTTCTATAAACCTCTGATTGTCATTGGATGCAACATTCAATCGAGATATTTTACTATGTTTTCTCTCCATTGATAAAAATAGTAAATAGTCATTTTTCTTTTTACTCCTTTTCAAAAATACTCAAATATCATGCTTTTTTTTTGCTTCTCCTTACAGGAACCTTGCCTCCTTTCACATATACAGATATATAATAAATCTGTTCTTGAATGGGAAATTACAATAGGGCTGCGATACAAGGTTTGAATGCTGCTTTTGTTTTTGGCTACCATAATTTGAAGGATTTTACCTTTAGGTTATCTTTATTGTGTACTTCATACTTAGAATTCTAGTAATGCAAATTATTCACCTTGTCTTCTCTGGGCATTGGTAATTCATGTCATTTAATTTCATAATCAATTAGTCATACTCTGATCATATCTTTATGATGTTAAATCTCGAGCATATGTCATATATAATTTGTCGGAGTTAACAAGAATTTATTTTCCTCTACCAAAAGTTGATGGGAATTAGAAGGTTTGGCTACGTACAATGGATGCTTTGTTTTGTCCTTGCAAATTGTGGAGCCTTTATCATCATAATAACTGCATGATGAGAAGGCTTATATAATTATCTAAAGAAAACATGTATAAATGTTCGTAGCCTACCCATTGTTGATATTTGATGAAGAATAAGATTGGTTTATGTATTCATTTATGTAATTGGTTGGTACACATGATGGCATGCTTATGGTCCTTTTCATGTCCGTTTGATGCTGGTTGGAGAATTAATATGGGTTAATTTTATTTGATTGAGGATTGCCAAATTAGCTTATTGCAAATTTTATTTGGTTGCGAGCTAATTTGGAAGACAAGGCATTTGACATAATTTCTGATACTGTATTTTCTTTATTTAGCATGATATTGGCATTTTATTTTGTATTTATTTTTATTTTCTTATTTCATGTATTAGGATCTCTATATAAAGGAATCGTCTTGTATTATATAAAAATAAACTATTTGATGAAATAAAATTTAGATTTCTGAGTGATAGCCTAGATTTGGGTTAGAGAATCGATGTCCTGGATAAGGAATGGTATGAATTAGCCTCAGGTGAGAATCTTTTAATAGCCTAACTATCAATTGTAAAAAAAACCATTCATTTCCTTTGCCCTTTCTTCCTTTTTCTACCTACATCCCACGGACAACCACACGGACTGCCTCCCACCAACATTCATTAGTAATTGCTGATCAGTTGCGTCGAACCTGTGTTGACCTATTTTGTCCTTGTTCTATCTAGTTTTTCATCTTGTAGCCAAGTAGAACTAGGCTGCACCCAATCAACATGGCCCTCGCTCGACCAGATCCAAGCAGCCCTACCTGCTGAACATACTCTACAATTGCCTGCTAATTCGTCATGATTGCGACCTCGCCAAAGCTTGAGTCACTGCACTATTAGGGTTGCAAGCCCACCTTATTGCGACTCTCTTGAGTTGTGCTCAGTTTCACTTAGTTTGCCTGTTTGTTGTGTTTTCATCCTGCCATCCTTAAGTGGCACAACTTCTCCGAGTTGCTCGTTTCTCTATTCTCGCCTGCTGATGCTCAGACCCACAATTCTTGTAGCCCATTATATTGTGGCATTGTTCAGCTTCCTTACTCGGTTAGACCACAAAACCACATTTGAGTGTAAAATTACATATAAGGACCTAATTCTTCATCTTTGACTCGCTTGCTGCATGCCATTAGGTGAGAAGACTTTATTAAGGATGAATTATATTTAAATGCTTAGATTTTATCTGTTCAGTTATAATCTCTTTTAAACTAAATTAATTGTTGATTAATCATTTCAATAAGAATTATCTTCTCGATTGCAGTATTTCTTTCAGTATTTGTTTACACCTGGATCGTCGTCGCATCCCAGCCGTACACATGGCACCCAGAGGGATCCTCTCAGACCTGTCATCATCAAATAATTAACTAAGTTTGTCTTTTGCAGACCTTGGACCTCGATCTTACTGCTTCGACCTTCCTCAACATCGGTGACGATGTTGAGGCTATCTGCATCATCCTCCCACAACGGATACGATGCTTTAGCTATCGGCATCCTCCATAACATCGCTCATGATGATTGTGCCAACATCATCCTCCATACTATCGGGCACGATGCTAAAGCTATAAGCATCCTCCATACTATCGGGCACGAAGCTAAAGCATCCCATAACATCGGGTGCGATAGTATGCCACAACATCTCCCACAATAGCGGATACGATATTTCGCCGATTCTGGCTGTCGCTATCAGACCGCTACGTCAGCATAGCTTCTTCCCAATAAAGGTTCCCACTGGTCGCGAAGAACAAGAAGCTGCATGTTCCAGCCACCACAGGTTTTAATGAGTCGCGAAGAACAAGAGCTGTGTGCTCCACCGACTACTTTCAGTTTCTCCAGTGGCCGACAGTAGTGGGATAATATGTAGTGTAATATGCAAACCAAACTACTCAGTAAACCTTAACCTAAACTGGGTTTTGATATCAATTGATGCAAGACAAAAATGAAATTATATTTTAGAGTGTAAATCAACAATATTAATTGACAAATTATTTAAATTAAGGTTAATTTTTTTTTAAAAAAAATTATATGATAAATAAGATTTAAGTTTTTAAAATTGAAATCAAGTTGGATCGTTTCTAATTTATTAATTGGATTATGACTTATTGGTTTGAATTTAATAAATCAGATCCAAGGTTTAAGATTAAATGAGATTCTCACAAAATAAAATCTAATAGTAATTAACTCGCCCCTAGAGAGATGATCCAACATGTCTTATCGTTTCCTATACCTAAGTCACCTTTCTTAGAGAGATGTCATGGGGTGTCCTATTATTGTCCCAATTACTTCCGTTGAAGGAAAAGCTATAGTTAGCTTTTAGTGAGAATCCTTAAATTAGCCTCGTTATCCTTTAGATAAAAAAATCAAAAAAGAAAACTTCTGCTTCTTTCCTTTCGCCATTGCTTCTGCTTCACCACATGCGACTTGCAGAGACCTTTGTGCAGCGCGCACATGCTAAGTCATGTAAGTCGCTCGATCTATGCGAGAGTGTACGCAAGGCTCGCGCGTTCCGCGCTGCGTGCCTACACGAACTACTGCTCGCACGTACGGAAGATTTGCACGCTTCACGGCTTGGACGCGATTGCGTTTGGCCAGCGCATGATTGTGATGAGATTGCAATACCTTGATTAATGGAAGGTCACCATGGATTGTGTAAATTGGATTTCATTGATGATTTCATATTTGGATGATACTAATGATGAGAGATTTGTATTTTAAACAAAAAGTTGGAGATAGCCCATATTTAGAGTAAATTTTATGTTTATTGTAATAGAATAAGTTCTATATTTATTCAAAGTTTATTTGGTATTTTATTTTCAGCAATTATTATTGTATTTTTAAATCTTATCATGGGATCTCTATATTAAAAAGTTACCTTGTATTGTAATAGATTAGTGTTGAATGAAATGAAATTTGAGTTTTTTTAAAGCTTAGGTCTAGTTTTAAGAGGTCAATATTTCAAGGAAGAAAAAAAGTAGGGTTAAATTTTAGTGTGAATCCTTAAATTTGCCTAGCTATCACTTAAATAAATAAAATAAAAAATCTTCACTTTCTTTCCTTTGTTCCTTGCTTTTGCTTCACTTCGCGTGACCTGCACTAAGGAGACTTGTGTGCATGCGTGTACGCACATCGATTCATGTGCAGACACGGCTTGGCGAGTGGGAGCGACCCAACCTGTGTGCCTCGCGTAGCTTGTTTGCATGAACCTCCGTATGCTCAAACGAGAGATCCGGACTCTTTAGGATGATTATTCAACCGAATTGGACTGAAGTTCGATTGGCCCTGGAACCAAACCAATATGTGAAGGAAACTTGATAGTTTTGTTTGTACTTTTACAAATGCGTTTTCATTTATGCTTAATAGTTGAATTCAACTGAATCTATCTGGCAATATGTTTAATTTTATTAATAATCAAATGCTCTGTCTTAAAAGCATTGAAAACATATAAATTTATGATATGACATGTACTTCTAGCATAAAAAAGAGATATGAAAAGAGGTGTTAAAAATTTCTGGAAATAATTAACTGTGGAATTATTATTAGAAGTATTATTAAGTAATATAAAAACTTTATTTTTTATGCCGTAAATTTAGCAAATATTTTGAATATACGAAAAAATGGTAGAACCTATATGAGTTTCATCTAAAAAATCTCAAGTTAAAATGCGTCTCTACATTTCTCATTGTATGCTGATCCAATGTTAAGTAACAGCTAGACAATTTTTACCATTAATGCTAGTTCAAATATCAGAAATTGTACTAACCAAATAATAAAATAGAGCAAATTATTCTTGTTGAATTGATAATCAGCAATTAACTTGGGCAATAAGGAAATATTCCTTGATTTAAACAACTCAGATGCAAATCCGAGATGACAAATAATGGAATCAGGATGATGGGTAGACCTAGCTAGCTTTAAATACTGAAGTCGAGTGAGTCAGCCTTCATGCAAGGGTAAGTACTGTTGCGATTGAGGTAGAGTGGTTGTGCATTACTCCTGGAGACCGAACGACCACATGGTACACATAGCGGCACAAGCGATCAATCAAAGAGGCTATGAGTCATGGGAGAGCTACTCATCCGGGCACGTCGTCTTCGAGAGGCGGGCAAAGCTTGACCGTGCAGATGAGCAAGTGTTGTAAGCTCGTAGCCGTGCACTAGCCTCACATGCAAACTATAGAACGTGCGTAGGGTTGCCTATCGGACAGATTCAACCGAGAACCAATCTAAACTAGGGAATAAACATTACGTATATTTAGATATAGGTGGAGTAAGCGATTAAAAAGTAAAAAAAATATATTGCTTCATTATGTTAATTTTTTTGCAACACTTAGTGGATAGCTAGCTTAGAATTCTTTTCATGATCTTTATTCAAACTTTGTTGATTGTAGATTTTTGTTTGTTTTTATTTCTAGCAATTAAGTCAAGATTGATGGCCATGATTTAATTTGACTAAGTAAATGAATACATTTATACCTAAAAGTTTGACTTAAAGATCGAAAGTAAATTAAAAGTGGATTTACTTTGACTTGAATCGAGCTTGAATTGAAAATAAATGAGATCGGCCTAGTTTGGATCAAACAATTTTCATTTATATTTTGGATCGAATCAAGATCAAATCGAAATTTTTAAATTCAATTTTGAGCCATGATCGTAATCGGCTCGAAATTGAATCGTTAACCGCCCTAAAACAAAAAGTGTGCGTTACTCATTATGAAATCAAGCAAGTGAAAATTATGGGTATCTGAATCTTGTATCCTTATTGTTGTTATATTTAGGGAAATTGAGCTGTAGGAAATTTGTTGTTTTAAAGGAGAACCTGACCATTGGACGGATATTCAAATGATTGCTTTAAATCCATTAGAAAGTTTAGAAGGGATCCTAAACATTGCTCTTTGTTAGCGTTTAGCAATGAGCAGATGACTTGACCTTAAAAATAGTATGGTTTTATTTTAAATGATGTCTTGACGTGACATTAAGCATTAAGAATGATATGCCTGGATATTTTATATGCTTATTGTGACTTGATGGTGATGAAAGTGGAAGTCTATACTACAACTTAGAGCTCAATTGGGTGTTTAGGCAGACTTGGAGAAAACTTATATGTTGAATTTCATTTATGTTGTATAAAACAATACATCAAGTTTCTAAATTAATATTCAATCAGTTTGACTGCAGCAAAATGCTTTGGAGTGTTGGGATGCCTCTTGTGCCTGCTTATGTCTTATTCATGGCTTTTGAATAGGGAATCGGAGTCGCAAGATGCAAGTGAACTCTCCTAGTAGATATCAAATTTGTTTGCTTTGGTTCTGCTCTAAAATTTGTGTGCTTGATGATAATTTGATTATTTTTGGTTTGTTACTTTTCCCCCCTTATGAGTTACTCCCACTTTGCCATTTTTGCTAAATCCTCATTTTTTCTTTTTTAGCCAGAAGCATTTGTTAAGGCTCGTCCACGATGTGAAGCTCCAAAGCGGGACATGATCTATCCTATGAACTATACGCCATGTCGCTATGTTCGTGTATCTTGTTTGCGTGGAAACCCTATATCAGTTTTTTTTATTCAGGTAATCTTCAGTATCTTTGGTGGTCTTTGTAGCCAAGTTGTTGCCAATTGTGGAAATTGAAAGATGTGTATTTCTTCTTATTCATAGTTATCTTTATATATACGTACCCAGTTTAGGAGCCTCACATTGTATCACCTTCAGTGTACTGAGGGGAATATGGGTACTATTTTCATTTATGCTGAATATATTCTTGTTCTTAGTAGAAGCATGACCTTATTCAATTTACCTTTCTCCTATGAAAAAAGGAAAGCCATATTTTTACAGAACATATTGTAGCATGTAATATTCTCTCTCTCTCTCTCTCTTCAGACTCTCCCACTTGTGTTTGGCATGTGCAACCAAGTGTTCAAGTGTTCCCATTCTCCACCAGAGCTATTTGACCTTGGGCCTTTGACATAGGGATAATTGTTCTTGTGATACCTTTGGCCGAAAAGAGTAGAGAGTGATCGCTGGATGATGTTCCAAGAGAAAAGAATCATCAGAGCAAAATGCGACTCCTGGCAGGCTTCTCGGTCGATAAGTAGTAGCGACAGGGGCACAGAAATGAATCGTCCCACATCGAAATAAGAGGGAAGATCATGAGCTGTATAAGTAGATAATGTTATCCCAAATGGTAGAGGCGCCTTTTGGGGCAAATCGTAAGGCTAATAATGAGAAACTCTGTAGTTAAGCATGCTTGGGCTAGAGTAGTACTAAGATGAGTGACCCTTGGGAAATACTCAAGTTATACAGTTTTGTAAGGCTAAAGTGGATAATACCTCTACATTTAGATCACGAGATATTACAGTATGGTATCATAGCTGATCTCTCGCAGTATGATGTGGCTTGAGGATGAACCAAGCGGAAGCTGGTGGGCCTGTGACCTTGTGGCAGAAGAGGGCAGGGAGTGATTGCCGGATGATATCCCAAAAGCAGGGAATCATTGGAGGTCGATAAATAGTGATGAGATGGACATAAGAATAAATTATCTTACATCAAAATAGGGGGGAGATCCTGAGTTGTACAAGTAGATAATGTGATCCCAAATGATAGAAGCGCCTTTTGGGGCAAAATTGTGAAGCTAATGATGAGAAACTCCATAGTTAAATGTGCTTGGGTTGTAGTAGTACTAGAATGAGTGAACTACTGGGAAGTACTCAAGTCATGCAGTTTTTTAAAGTCAAAATTGATAATACCTCTACATTTAGATCATAGGATATTACAATATGGTATCAGAGTATATCTCCCACAGTACGATGTGGTTTGAGGATGAACCAGGCAGAAGTTGGTGGGTATGTGACGCCCGTGGCAGAAGAGGGTAGGGAGTGATTACCGGGTGGTATCCCAAGAGTAGGGAATTATTGGAAGCTGATAAATATTAGTGAGAGGGGCTCATGAATGATTTGTTGTCCTATATTGAATAGGGGGGAAATTCTGAGTTGTATAAGTAGATAATATAATTCTAAATGATAGAAGTGTCTTTTGGGACAAAAATGTGAGGCTAATGATGAGAAACTCCGTAGTTAAGCATGCTTGGGCTGGAGTAGTACTGAGATGGATGACCTCCTGGGAAGTACTCAAGTCATGCAAATTCCTAAAGCCAAAGCGAACAATTTCTAAGTGCTAAAATCACACAATTTCCTGAAGCCAAAACGGACAATGCCTCTACATTTGCATCATGCGATATTACAGTTCTCTTCTCTACTTTTTCCCTTGATTCTTGTATCTTGTAAATATATATATGTATGTGTGTATGTCGTGGAACCTTCAATTTCCTCCGAAAGGCATCGTGGTTTTTACAAATTCACTGGGATTCTACGTAAAACTGTATGCCCTTATTTTCTTATTAACCTTTATTTTTCTTACCTTGTCAATTTGTATTGTTTGATTAGTTAGCCGGTTTCTCGCGTCAACAATTTGGTGCCCACACATTAGATCTGAAACCCCAACCTTTCAACACCTCCCATTTCATCTCTTCATTATTTCTATGGAACATCTTTCCTCCTTGATTTTTAGTGGAAATCTCCTCAATCATTCATCAGCATTCATCAATCATGCCTAGAATCATGAAAAGTGTATATATAGAGGAGGGCAATAGATGAAAGCTCCTCTTTGGTGTGGTTCCAGTGCTTGAACATGCCAGAGAAGTGGGAGCATATGCTGTAAGGAGGCAGGTGATGTGGTTTGGCGTTGGCATGATATGTGGAGATCAATGGAGACATTGGGGGCCTTAGATGATTGGCTCTGCTGATTTTAGGATTAGCTTGTCATTTAGGTTGAATTTAATAGGAAAATTACAAATTAGTCCTTTAATTTCATCCCCATCATAAATTGATCCTAGACATCTTGTACACTACTACCATTTAACTCCACATAAACCCTTTGAACTAATTTGACCCAAACAAGTCCAAACACAACCAAACATTTTTATAGGACACTAAAGTAGGCATTGCCACATACATAATCTGTTGGATCGACTCAAAAAAATAAAATATTTCTAACTCAAATAAAAAAAATTTATATGATTAGTTGATTTTTGCTTAGATGCAAAGATTATATCGATGCTTTCGTCAATTACCATAATATTCTCGGATCATCATGTCTATAAGTGCAGACTCTTCTGCAACACCTTGACTAAGCTGACCCTCAACATACTCGATAAAATACTCGAACTATCTATGAGCTTTGGCACATTAAGCAGGGATCCAATGAGTCCTTGTGTGATTATGTTGACCGATTCTAAAAACTAAATGTCAATACAAAAAACACCGTGGACGATTGGTCTATAATGATATTTTCTTCCACAACCTCCAAGTTGGTGAACCATATGACTCATTTGTAGAGAACATGCGCAAAATATTAATAGAAGCAAGAATTAGGGCAGAAAAATATATTCACCATGAAGATAACAACGCTCTGAAATATTTCACGACTAAAGGTGAGCAGCAAAGTAAGGCAAAGATGCATGATAATGGTGAGGACCCCACATCCTTCAAGTTCCTTCCCTGATCGCCAATCCCCCATGAAGCGTAAATTCGAACTGACGCAACATCGACAGGACAAACCTCCATTTATGTCCTCAAAAGGATCTTCTCTACATTAAAAGACGGAAAATACTTCGGATTATTGCTATTTATTAAGCTATTCCACAATGAAGTGCATTGAACTATTGCTATTTCTTGAGGTGTTCCACATTGACATAATGAAAGTGGAGGACCCACAATAGTTATGGAATGCCCTAAATAATCAACCCATTTACCAAGCATATCTCACAAATTGTTCCTTCTTTGACCTCAAGAAATAGCAATAGTTTGATGCACTTCATTGTGTAGGGGTTCTACACCCATGTATGAAGTATAGTCTCACAATATCTTCCTTCTTAGGTTTCATTTACATCAAAAAATGTCTTGTAAACTTTATTATTCCCTAGCATGGGATAACCACAAATTTCATTATCAAGAAATGTATCCACAGCCTTTTTTATCTATTTCTCTTGATACATTACTAATTTCCCTTATGTGGATTTACTTATTAATTCTTTCACTATATGTTCATAATAGATACAACTATCTACTCTGCGAGTGTCGTCAATTCAAGGGCCTCGTCAATAAGTATATAGAGAAAGGATACTTCATTGGATACTAGAGAATAACAGAGGTCCCATTACAGGCTACGCAAGTGTTGTTCCCGCTACAAACCATACCTTCTCAACCCACATAGGTATCATTGCACAACTAGTGGATAGAAGGAGATCCATACAATCTTCAGTTCTAGCCACACACTGTCCTGAGGAACCACCTCACCATTTGTTTAGGTATGCAATGTTCAAACTCAAGTCACTATACCTTACATGATTTATTGTAGTGGAAGACCTTCTGGATGACAATAATCAAGAAGACTATCGTTATCATTGTTGACATCCGTGGATTTGAAGTTCATCGAATTCTCATGGACACAGGGATCTCAGTGGATGTCATGTGCTACAAAAGATTCCAAAGCATGGAGATAGGACATTGCAACACACTACCAGCAACTATGATTGTCTCACTTCTCCAATGACATTTGCTGACCCATCTGATTCGTTTCACAGGTTTCCCTACCTGTGACATTGGGAGGAGAAAAGGAGTAAATAAGGGTCATCAATTTCCATATTAATTGATGCCCCATCACAATACAATGTGAGTTTTGGATGAGCTTTGATCAGTGCTTTTCAAATTGTTTTGCCTCACCCACCCTACATCTATATCTGAGGTTCCCAACTTTGAAGGGGATAGCCACTGTTCGAGGAAGCAATAGTGCATCCAAGAAATGCTGCGAGATGACCATCTACTCGTAAATTGAACACATTGATCCATGTGAAAATCTTTTAGCCCTTCCCGTTGAAAACACCATCTCTATTTCTATATCCATTAATATGGAATTTGTTATATCTAACCACCTCAATACTAATGAAAAAATTATTGTGATGGCCTTACATTTTGAGTACTTAGATGTGCTTGCTTGGGAAGCCAAAGATATGCTTAGTCTAGATCAAATTGTGGTTGACTATAGGTTGAGCATAAACTCGAACTACCCCTTTGTGAGACAGAATAAGAGAAATTTCAGGAAGAAGTCAAAAGCTATTGCCAGCCGTGTTGATACGTGAAGTCAAATATCCCGAGTGGCTAGCAAATATTATTGTTGTCAGGAAAAGCAACAAAAATGGAGAATGTGTGTCAACTTTATAGTCTTGAATAAGGCCTATCTCAAAGATTCCTGAATATTTCCTGGATAATGAGTTTTCTGAATGTTTTCTCAAGATATCACGAAAAGCACGACTACGAAGGACGTAGAGCACACATCTTTCATCATCTTCCACAGCACCTACTGTTACAAAGTGATGTCGTTCGGATTAAAAAGCACAGGCATAACCTATCAAAGGATGATTGACTTTGTCTTCAAAGAGCAAAAAGGGAGAAACCTAGTTGCCTTTGTAGATGACATCATCATCAAAAGTGTGAGCCCTCAGCAACAACTCTCTGACTTGAAAGAGGATGTTCGGTACTTGCCATAAGTTTAACATGAAGTTGAACCCCTATATTTTTAGCACAACATTTAGGAAGTTCCTCGGCTACTTGGTTTCTCCTAGGGGAATTGAAGTGAAACCTAGCAAGATCAAAGTCATTCTCAAAATACCATCACCAAAAACCTTTAATGAAGTGCAAAAACTTAATGGGAAAGTCACGATCCTTACCTGCTTCATCTCGAAATCAGGACATGCCTCCTCTTCTTCAAGGCTCTTTGAGGTGGTCACAACGCTCAATGGACGAAAGAATGTTAAAAAAGCTTTCAGTACCCCCCAAAAAGTATGAAACTTTAGTACAAACCCTTTCGACACCACAAAAAAGCAAAAAATCCTCCCAATAGCTCAGCATCGTTGACAATGTAGTATGTGTTGTACTTTTTCGAGAGGATGAAGGTACCTGAAAATCAATCTACTATGTCAGCCATGTCCTTTAAGATGTCGAAACTAAGTACCTGTCCTGGAAAAACTTTCTTTCGCTTTGATTATGGCAGTTGGGAGGCTATGACACTATTTCCGACTGTACATTATCAAATTGATCACTGATCAAGATAAGAGTATCGCATACTCCCGAAGTCTCCTAAAGATTACAAAAACGAGTCATCAAATTGTTCAAATTTGACATTGAATACACCAACCTTAATAGTTGTCAAAGCCCTAGGGCTAGTTGATTTTATCTTCGAACTTATCGCCATAGGAAAACCCAAAGTCCCAAAGACCGGCTCCCATGAGAAATGTAGGTGGATGGAGCTTCAAGCTAACTTTCCCATGGAATGGACATCATGCTAGTCAGTATTAGTGGTATTCAACTTCGCCAATCTTTTCGACTTCAATTCTTGGCAACAATCAATCCGAATATGAAACCATTATTGCTGGCCTAAATTTCTCAAAGGGACTCGGTGTTGAATACCTTGACATCTATAGCAACTCCATCCTTATTGTCAATCAGGTAGAAAGAAGTTAGCAATAGAAGTCCTTAAGAAATGTCTGGCCAAAGCAAAAAACCAATCTAGCTATGATGAGATAGAAATCATTCGTGTATGACTAGTGTTGCATTATATTTCCAATAACATAGACATGGAACATGATCACAACTTACTCCCATCTAGCTGTGATGAGCCAATAGAGGTGTTAATTTAAACCTCGCTAAGCTAGGCAGATCATATTGCCAAACATCGCACCAGTTGCACCCTCCCTGAATGCATGAAAGAGGCTAAGCGCCACACATTCAATTTTTCGAGATATGTAATGCACAAAGGAAACTTTGAGGGTGTTGCTATTGGAGACCCCTTTCTGGGTATCTTTCGTTAAAGGAATCCTAAAGTTAGTGGAACATATGCTAGTAAATGTAGAACACACTTCAGAGGGTTGAGTGTTACCTTCAGGGTCATTTGCTAAGAGCATTTGTGGCCCAACTTGCATCAAGATGCCCAAAATTTCATCAAACACTACCCGCATTGTCAATTGTACTCAAAGATAAACTCGCCAAGCAGCAGTTGTCCTCCAATCGATTAGCATTTCCTAGCCATTCTCTATGGAGAATGGATTTCATATGACCCCTCCTGAAAGTAAGCAATAACCATCATTTTTGACTTTAAGCAGCATATTACTTCTCCAAATGGATAGAAGCCAAGGCAATGACGCGTCCTACTGAAGGCCAAGTGAGAATTTTTATTTGGAGCCAATTTATATGTTGCTTCAAAGTCCCACTCAGCTTGGTTTGTGGCAACAGATGGTTTCACCACTAGTACTATTTGAGATTTGTGTTCAAGCCATGGAGTCAACTTGCAGTTTGCCTTAGTATGACATCTACAAACCAACGGATAGGTTGAAATATTGAACAAGAACCTCCTAATGAGTCGAAGGAGCTTGAACTTCATGTATCGATGAACTCCCAACAAAAATATGGGAATTCAACACAACACCTGTCACAGACTCCCTAGTTTTGGAATACCACTTAACTTGGTTTGCAACAAGGGACAGTTTCACTAGCAAGATTATTCTAAGAAGCTTGAATATGATGCGGTAATGGGACACGATAACTTCTTAAATTATAAAACATAGACATGATAACACGTTAAATAATATAATAATTTAATAGTGAATGCATATGTGATAATTTAATTTACTATAGTTTTTGCTCAATATTATAGTACTTCAGAAATATAGACAGTAATGAGACACGCATGACACGACATGTTAGGATGGTCAGAGATGTCCATGCTTCCTTGTTGCCAACTTTGTTGTAGGGCTTATGTGGAGTCGCATGGAAAACACGTACTCGAAAAGGAAAGGAAACTTTGCTAAAAAAAGAAGGCTATAGATACATCCATCAACTACAATAAGTAAAAACAAGATTATAATTTTTCATAAAAAAAAAATAGACTACAATATATTTCAATAAAAAAAGATTATGAAGTTTCAAATTGTAAATCATGTCCTTGATAAAGTCCCGAAATGACTTGATGAATGTCCACATTGTTGGACTTCCATGGTTGATGGTTTGTTGATTGGTTGGTTCAGTAGATATTTTCCTAGAATCCTCTCTAAGGTTTGATCGCATCTTTCAAATTTTTCTGCCTCTGCTCTCCAAGGAAGGAGAAAGAAGAAATCTGAAGATTGGTGAGGCACACTCTTTGCAAATCCCCTCATGGACCAATCTCTTCTCTCCCAACCCTTTGGAATTTTGATGATACACCTACTTGAAGCTGAAGCTCAACAAAGATCAGAAATCCCCTACGAAAATTAGGAAAACAAACACTTATCCTCAATTTTTTTTCTCTTTAGCTCAAAATGATTAAATCCCGGATATGGTCTATTTGCTAATCAGATGGTTAGACTTCCAATGGTCATTGAGCATAAGTCGTTTTCTGTGGCATTATGCTACCAAAATGAACAATGAACTCAAAGCTCTTAAAAAATCTCCAAGATCTTGAAGCCTAAAAGGAGCCAAACTCAAAATACAATTATGGCATCTTTGGAGAGAAATGACTTAAAACTACAAACCACACTGATGGGAAAGAATTTAAATCAGGCTCTGTTTGTTTACCAAATTTAAAATTAATCTAGTTGATTTTAAATTGGCATATCACATCACCAATAAAGGGCCTGTTTGTTTGCAAAGTGTAATTTTAACAAGGTTAAAATTAAATTTGAATAAAGATATTTTTTTATTAAAAGTTATGAATGATGTGAAATTAAATTAGTTATTATATTGAGATGTGTGAAGAATGTGATATAAATTATTATTTTGGTATGTATGTAGGATATGAAATAGAGTTAATCTTTTATTTTGAATTATGTATGTGATGTGATATATAGTTAATTTTTAATATTAAATTTTATATATGATATGACATGCCAGTTTAAAATTAACTAGATTAATTTTAAACTGGTTAAACAAACAGGGCTTGAAATCCCCAAAAGGAACTACAATAGTCAAAACTCCTTTGAAGAGGGTCCTACAAAAAGAAATCTTTATCAATAAAACTACCGAGAACTTTTCCTAGAAGGCTCAAAATCAGGAGGAAAATATGCAAAAAACTTATCTAGAACCCTTCAAATAGAAATGGCAGGCGGTCTAACCTTCGTGAACGATCCATAAAAAATCTTTCGCGAAAGTCTTTGAAAATAAACTTGTTGATATCTATAAAAAATAAACCTTTTGTAGTTACTTTCTGAACCGAAACTCTTCGTAGATATTTTCCAAAGAGAAACTTTTGTTAAATCCCCTACACAGATACCTCTTTAATGGAATTTTTCATATATATTAGTTTATGCATTTGATGAAAATAAAATTATTTTAATATTGAGAGGTGTGTAAGATGTGAAATACAGTAGATTTTGTGATGGATCTGAAATAAAATTGATTTTTAATATTGAAATTTGTGTTGAATGCGAAATAAATTTATTAAAATTTGTGATGAATTTAAAATATTAATAAAATAATGATTTGATTATTTTAAACATGAACCAAATGGGCCCTAAGCTATAAGCACAAACTTCATGGAGTCACTAAAACACTCCTCATAATGCGTAATAGGACATTTTAACTATGAATTTCATGCAAGTTGAACTTTATCCCCATTATATATCCCCAAATGAGTTATACGAATTATGACATTCCCTTTGAAATTTTTTTAATTTCCCACTTTTCTAGTGGGGCACTCTCACTCCAAAACAAATGATCTTCCTAGCAGGTCTTTTATTCCAAAACCTAGCTCCAAAATTAAAATAAAGCCAAATTCCAAAGTTCAATTCTAAAGAAAATGAATGTCAAATCCAAAAGCATACATGCTCCAAAGCAAACTCAAATCCACAACAACAACCACCACCACCACCAAGCCTTAATCCCATTAGGTAGGGTCAGCTATATGAATATTTTGTTTCTATTACATTCTATCAATTAACAAATCTTTATCTAGTTTTAAGTGAGTAAGATGACTTCTTATAGTTTCTTGCCATGTCTTCTTTGGTCTCCCTCTTTCTTTTTGTATATGACCAAAATCCAAAAGACAAACTCAAATCCAAATACATTCAAATCAAATCTTTGATAGCAGTATTCCATGATCTCGATATGCTATCTCAAATCAAATTATTGATAGTAGACTTCAATGTACTTGCTACATTATCTCAAATCAAATCTCTGATGGTAGGCTTCTATGCCCTTGTAGTGCTTTCATGAATCAAATCTTGATGGCAAGCTCCCATTCGTTTAATACGCTATCCTAATCAAATCCCATGGAGTAAGCTTCCATGCCCTTCATATGTTATCATAACTTGAACATGGCTAACTTCCATGTCCCTACTATTATAAATTATGCAATAGTAGAATACCCTTGCTATGTTGTTGCGCTTTTCCTTATTGAGTCTGTCTCAAGGAGTTGACTTCGCGAAAGGTTTTCGTCAGACTTGTGATTCCTACCCTTTGATAACCATGCCTTTAATACGGTATCTTGTGAACATATTAAATTGAGTATAAAGATGCTAAAAAAGATCATAAGTGAGTAAACCCTAATTCCACAACTGGACAAAGCCAGTTTAGGAAGTCTAAGCTGACCGATTGAAGACAACACAACTGAAACTTTTGCTCTGTGATTCTTCTAATTCATTGCAGTATCTCTAAAGAAAGGAACTTATAGTTAGTAACGGATCACTTTGTAGATGCCTAATCGGTTAACTTAAATGAATCAGGTCTGCAGTTGAACCCTAGATGATAGAACCATAGAATCTTGATAGGGTTTTATTTTCGCTCCATCCATCCAAGTGTGCCATTTTACCTATTTAGTTAATTTAATTTTTCGCTTAATCAAAAGTATTATTTTTTGATAAGGAAATGAATATTTTTTTTATGAAAATAGTTAATTAACTATAGAGGCTTGCATCTGTAGGAAACCTTTGATCCCTATAACTCCGAAGTCTTAGAAGTATAATTTTTTTTTTTCAAATCTGTCTTAAATGTAAATTTTCTTTATTACATCAGATCAACCTAGTACACTCATTGAACCTTCATCTTTGAGTATACCATTTTTGGGGACTGCATTAAGAATGGTTTCTTTTTTTATCTTTGGGGATGAGAACTTAGCCAAATTTGTTGCCAATAAGGTTCATAATATCTTTCTTTATTTTTATGATAGATTGACCCTGATAATGTAAAGGTTCATAATACCTTCCTACGCTTTCCCGACAATCATCCAACTGGGGCATAGTGCCTCCATTACAATAAATGTAGACATCATTAGTACTGATGCGACTAGAGTGTACTTCTGCTTCGACATGGTTACTACTCTAAAGGACCTCATCCTTCTAACTGTCCTCAATAAACAGGCACTACTACATCTACTACTCCCTTTGCGGCTAAGATCAAGAATCTTGCTCCTCCCAAAGTCAACAATGAGCAGGTAGTCCTAATCCCATGGTTGCCTAACGAAGGCAACCGGACATATATTCTCGTTATCAATCCAGCTTGGCATGCTGACAAAGAAGATCAAGCACCACCCGAGAAAGTCTTGGTCTTTGAACAGCCAACTGCCGCTAATAGTCAGTTGATGAAATGGAGTCTTCTACAATGAATCCTTTTGCATCACCATGACCAACAATGGAAAGTAGGCACTTACTACTTGATCTACTACCTCGCTCATTGAATGCAGGTTCATTCTGGGGCTCTATGATGCTAAAGCCTCGTCATCCGGGGCTGCTTTCAACTGATGATCCCGAAGGAAAATAGTTGTTGCCAAGCAAAGTGCAAGGCAGCAAACGCTGAATTGGCTAGAAGATCGAAACTTAAATCTACAATCTCCATTCTTGCGAAGAGTAAACTCACTCCATTGGAATTAGTGAAGAAGAACCCAACGACTGTGCTCAAAGTGTCTGTCTTCATTGAGAGGTCTCTGAAGCCACGAAGGGATAAAAAAAAAGAAAAGAAACTCTCAACTCCAAAATTTATAAGCATCAGCAACTTACACTGTTAACAAGGAGAAGAAAGAGTGCGCTTCCAAAACCCTATTCTACTTGAGCCAACCCCTACTCGTCTCACATTGGAGGTAAGGAAAGGGACTCACACTTGAAGAGAAAGAATAAAAGTTATTCTTTCTGACATCACTATGTGAAGAAACTGTTCAACAAGGCATTGAAGTCCGGCTTGAGTTGCTAGAATCAAAGAGGTCAAAGGAGGTTGTTAAAACTAACGATTCCAGCTACTATCTCTATCAATGTTGATTTAATCATCCTACCAATGACTATTTTAGGTATTGGCTTGAGAACCAATACCAAAGTAGTGAGTATATAAGAAGAGGGATGAAGACAAATAGTGTCTTCCTTCTTGGAGGAATGTTCTCCGCACTCCTTCTAAGAATCTGTCTCCTTCCAAAGCCATGTGCAGAAACTTAGTTTAGAAGCTAACTATGGTCTTTTTGCATTTAGCATTCACTGTTTACTGGTGATGTCACAGGAATCTACTCAGAAAGTGGAATGCATTTTGGTGAGTGATACAAAGAGTTTAAAGTTTGTCGCATTAGGCATATAAGAGAATGGCTTTCTCATTTTCTGATGGAAACAAGTACTTGCCACATTTGTTTAGGCCCATACATTAAATATATCTATTTCTTTCCAAGTTATTTTGGTCACTGAGCTCTTATTATCCAAAACATCATTTTGTTCTATGCAATTGAATTTAGGTATGTAGTGAAGATACAACTTTCATCTTTGATAACATGTTTTCATACTTTTTCAGTTAATGCCCCAGATAGTTTGATCTATTTTTTATTTTTAAGTTAATGCCCATGGCGCCATTGCCAAGTCTCAGCTCCCAGATGAGAAACGTAGAGAGTTGTGTTAGGCAGTTGGTATAAAATTTGTCGAATCAAACATAATATGAATTCTTTAAGAAATTGCATTAAAGTTAGGGCATTCCCTAAAAGTGATGCACTATGTTGCTTGAATACAACGAGAAATATGCAAGGATCGCTTTGATGATTGGGTGTAATGATAAGTGAGTAAGAGTTCCCACATCATAGACAGATGCTGGTAAAGAAGCTAGTCAAAGATACTAAAACGCAAGTCACTAGAATTAGATGAGAAACTTAGAATATAAACACCTGGTAGGCAAGTTAATGGAATTAGTAGATATTATATCCATAAAAAGATAAATATTTTGTCTTTAGGAAATAAAATGGGTGAGAAAAAGCTAAAAATATTAATAGTTTAGGTTTAAATTTTGGTACTATAGAAAAAATAAAATTGAGAATAGAATGGGTATAATTCTGAATAACAGTTTGAAGTATCATGTAGTAGAAGTCAACAAAAATATGAATAGAATTATAGCTTTAAAAGTTATAATCAGTGAAATGACTTAACATTGTAAGTGTCTATGCCTCTTAAAGGTTTGGATGTGAGTATAAAGAAAAAATTTTGGAATGATTTAGAAAAATTAATACATGGAACAACTAAAGAGGAAAGAATATTTATCGACGATCTAAATGGATATATTAGAAGTGTTGCTGAGAATTTAACAATATTTATTGGGCATTGTTTCGGCAAAATGAATGAGGAAGGTAAATTCATCTTGGAGTTGTTCTTAAACTTATGATTTCATGATTACTAATACTTTATTTAAAAAAAGAGATGACATATTATCACTTACAAGAGTGGGCCATTAAGAACACAGATTAATTATTTTCTTATTAAAAAACAAGATTGCTTGGATGATAAAGATTGTAAGGTCATTTCTAGTAAGTATTTGATACCTAACATCAATTAATGGTTTTAGATTTTAAGTTGAAGAGTTAGAAAAGACATAATAAACCGAAATAGTATTCTCGAATTCGATAGTGGAATTTAAATAATAAGAATAGATATATCTTTAAGAAGAATATTCTGGACCTTAAGTAACAGGACATCCAGGGGAAAAGTGATCCTATATGGTTGATGGGTTGCTAACTACATTTGCAAGATAACGAAAGATGCGCTGAGAGAATTCAAAAGAAAGGCTCTAAATAATAAAGATACTTGGTAGTGGAAAAAAGCTGTATAAAAAAAATTAATGAGAAGAAGATTTGTTATAATGAATAATTTAAATATAAGAATAAAGAGAATTGAGAGAAGTATAAAGTGGCTCGATAAAAGTCCAAAAAATTAATTTGTAATGTCAATAATATAAATTTTGAGGATGTATATAAGAAGCTAGACACTAAAGAAAGTGAAAGACATATGAAAGAATAATAATAAAAATAGATATATCTTTAAAAAGAATGTTCTAGACCTAAGACAACAGGACATTAAGGGAAAAATTGATCTTATATGATTGATGGTTTCTAACTACATCTGTAAGGTAATGAAGGATGCACTCAAAGAATTTAGAAGAAAGGTTCCAAATAATAAAGATGCTTGATGGTGAAAAAAAATATAAAAGATTGATTAACGAAAAAAAGATGTGTTATAAAGACTAATTTAAATATAAGAATAAAGTGAATTGAGAGAAGTATAAAGTGGCTCGACAAAAGCTTAAGAAAGCAGTTTGTAATACAAAGAATGTAAATTTTGAAGATTTATATAAGAAGCTGGACACTAAAGAAAGAGAAAACATATACAAGATTGATAAGGTAAGAGATAGAAAAATTTAAAACTTGACTTAAGTAAAATGTATTAAGAATGAATATTAGAAAGTACTTTTCAAATAAAAAGATATCTAATATGAATGGATATGTTACTTTTAAAAGTTTTTCAATGACTGTGTGACAATATGATTGATCTTATTGAATTCAGCATCCCAAGAGAAAGTAAAAATTACTTAAATTTAGTTATCTTTAAACCTGAAGTCTGAGAAGCCTTAAAAAAAAAATGAAGTACAGAAAAATAATAGGACCAGATAATATTATAATAAATGTTTGAAAATATATGAGAGATGAAATTTTTTAGCTGACCAAGTTTAATATGATTTTGAAAATTAAAGAGATGCCAAATAAATGATGAAACAATACATTGGTACCTATTTATAAGAATAAAAATGATATTCAGGATTGCGCAAATAATATAACAACAACGAAGCCTTTATCCCACTAGGTGGGGTCAACTACATGAACATCATCTTTTATTTTCATTGTGCCTATCAAATAACAAGTCCACATTTATTTCTAAATATGTGAGATTCTTTCTGATTTTTTATTATATCTTATTTAGTCTTTTTTTCTCTTTTAATATAAACAAAATTCAATAACTCAACTCTCCTTAGTAAAACTTTCATTGGCTTATGGTTTATATGTCCAAATCATCTAAGTCGACTCTCCTCGAGCTTATCCTTAATTGAGGCTACTACAATTTTTTCGTAGATATACACATTTCTTATTCTATTATTTTATGTATACCCACTAAAATTAGGATTATGCCAATTATAAAGGAATTAAATTAATAAATTATACATTAAAATTTTGGAGGAGGGTGATCGAACATAAATTATGTCGTAATACTAGGGTATCATAGAATCAGTTTGATTTTATGCTAGATAGATCTATTATAAAATTTATTTATTGAGAAGGTTAACGGAGAAATCTAGGGAGACAAAGGAAGATTTGGCTAAAGCTTATGATAAAGTTTCAAAGAAAGTGTTTTGGAGAGTCTTAGAAAAGAAAATAATTTACACTGCTTATATTCAAATTATGAAAACATGTATGAATGAGCTATTGCTTATATTCGGATACAACGGTGTTTGGCTAAACATTTTCCTATTACAGTTGGATTATATCATGACTCAGCGTTAAGTTCGTATTTCTTTGTATCGGTTATAGAGGTCTTAATTGAACACATTCAAGATGAGGTGTCTTGATATATGCTTTTGGTAGATAGTTTTCTTCTTGTTGATAGGATTAAAGATGTGATTATGACGAATCTCAAGTTATAAATGAATACTTTAGAATTTAAAGTTTTTTGTTTTAGTAAATCAAAAATTAAATATATGCAGTGCATATTTAGTTATGAAAGAAATACTCGTAATGGTGATGTCATATTTGGTGATCAAACCATCAAGAATAGTGAACACTTTGGATACCTTAATCAATTACACAAAATGATGGTAAAATAGATATTGATGTCATTAGCAGTATTCAAGTGAATAAAGTGGAAAAATGCTTCTGATATGTTGTGTGATAGAAAAATCGCACTCAGTCATAAAGAGATTTTACATAACAGTATTAAGATTTGCAAATGATTTATGGTGTTGAATGCTGACCTACAAAGAAGAAACATACAAGTAAAATAAGTATTACAGAAATGAGGATGGTAAAGTGGATGAGTGAGTATACATGAAATGATAGAATGAGAAATAAGTATATCCGTGAGAAGTTGGTATATCATCAATTAAGAATAAACTGAGAGGGAGTCAGTTTAAATGGATATAATATATAAATCATAGTTAGATTGAAGCTCTAGTATAGAAAGTTAAATTATTGGACCTCGCTCATATAAAAAGTGGAAGAGGGAGTCTAAAATAAAGATGACAAGAAACTATAAGAAATTATTTTACACACTTAGAGCCTAATGAGAATTTGTTAACCGATAAAGTGCAATGGAAACAAATGATTCATGCGACTTCATTCCCACTTAGTGGGATAAAGGCTTGGTCTTTATAGAGTGTAATGGAAACTAAAAATTCATGTACCCGACCCTACTTAATGGGATAAAGGCTTGGTCGTTGTTGTTATTGTATAGTTTGCCAAACTATGGAATCTCACGTGAATGCTATTTATTGTCTTTGAAATAAATAAATTTTAAACTTAAAGAACATAAGTAAATGTCAAAATTCAATATCTGCTATCATACTTATTCTCAAGATAAATAAGTGATTGTGCATTGTCTTCTTTTTCTTGGTTGATGTGTGATTGATTCATTGCAGAAGTTGTATGGGTTTTAGCTATTTCTATTAAGTAAAATCAATATTAATTTTCTTGTATTTTTTTTTTAGTTTTTGTGGCTAAAATCAAATTGATAAACAAATATTTTTTTAGATCTGGATGACTTCACTCTGCTTCTGCACCCAAAACTGAAATATGTTAGTATGCATTGAGTGGCCTTCGGTCTGTTAATTCACCCACTTTAAAATCTACTTCTATTATTTTGCTGCGAACAATTATGGATCTTCAGAAAATTTTATGCAACAACTAGTTGTCATTCCTTTATTTGGTGTTTATGACTTAGTTTTCTCATTATTAATCCTTAGATAATGTTATTGTTTCCAATATTGAATCTTTGCACCTGATCTGTCAAGATGTGCTCTACAATCGATTGTTTTATTGTATATAATTTGGCTTTTGTTCAATCTAATTCTTGAATATCTTCTGCCAGCTCATTGGTTTGCCTGTGAAAGGATTGGAACCAGAGTTCCAACTGGTTATTGATTACTTGCTACCTCATATTATATCACACAAACATGATGCCCATGACATGCATCTCCAGGTAATTCATATCTGTAGTATTATGTAAGCTTCAATGTTCTAGCCACCCAGATTCCCCCACTATCCTGCACCTCCTCATCTCGTGCAGCCTTTTTATTTCATGGTATTGCTGCTAAGTCTAATACTATGCAATTAATAGTTGCTTCAAGACATGGCAAGTCGGCTACTAGTTTTCCTCCCACTTCTTGAGGTACAGTAGGATCTGCCTTTCCTTTAAATGTAGACTTAATTTGTAGCCTTCTAATTTTATGGTAATCATTAACCATGTCTCTATCCTATTAATGCAGACTGAGCTGAGTAACTTCACAGATGCACCAGAGTCTACCATTCGATTTTTGGCAATGCTTGCTGGGCCATTTTATCCCATACTTAAAATTGTTAATGAGAGGTCATGCATTTTCTTTGTAGTGGAATATGATGCATAGCATGAAGTCTGGACTTGCTTGCATTATATTTTTTGAAAGCCCATTGTGTTCACTTATGCAGGGAAGCTGTGAAAGGATCATTAATTTCCTCGGATACGGATGTTCATAGGAACAATGAACTGTCTACAATAACTGTGTCCTCAAATTTTGAAGTAATTTTTTCCCTCGATTTTATTTTTATTCATCTGGGGCGTTAGCTTATTGTTTTGAAAAGTGGAGTTATTAGTGGTTATCCATTGATAGTGGTGTAATGAATATTTAGATTGTTAAATAAAGAAACATCTAGAATACAAAGGGTTTCAAATAAATTTGGGAAATTTTGAATATAAGGATAAATCAAGCTTTATTTCGGAATGGGTCGTGACCCTTGAATAATTTAAAAATGTTGACAGAACGTTGAGTTTTGGCTATTTCTGTATGTTTGGATAAAATATATATAAAATGATTGTATATAAGAGTGTATCCAGTAATGTTGAAGCTAGAAGTTAATCGAATCATATTCACTTAACAGCTTTGTGATTATAGAATGTCAAGCTGATGGAGTGAAAATTTCATGAAGTTTTATAGAAAGTATTTCTGTTGGATCTTATCGTTCAATAATCAGTCAAGTTGATTAGTTCTTCGCATGATGTAGTGTGTGAGCATCAACAATTACTAGTTCATTTTAAGGGATTTAAACAATGAACATTTTGTTTTTGTTGTAGGCTCAGCGGAGGAGATCACGCATTCAGTCGATGTTCATGCAACCTGCTTCATGTTCAGCAGCATTTCGAGCTGATGTTACTATCTTACTGTTAAGAAAAGCATATAATGACAGTTGTCTAGGAATTGTCAGTCGCAATGTATGTTCATCTTCTTTTCTCTCTGAGATTGACTAAATGGTTACTCTTAGGGCCATTAATATATTATTTTATTTTTTTAATTTAAAAATATATAAAAATTATTTTATATTCCATCCCACATAAACTTCAACATTAAAACATCATTTTATTTCATATCATATATAATTTTCAATAAATAAATCAACTTTATTTCTTGCCCTACACATGTTTTAACATAATTCACTTTATTTTCCATTATATACTTTTTTTAAAAAGAATCCAAAAAAGTTTCTCCACATCCTTTTTGGCATCATGCCAAATTGGCCTTAGTCCTTGTTTAGTTCAAGTCCAAAAAGAGCTAAGGATTTGTTTAATCTTAATTTCACATCTTACACAAATTTTAATTTAAAAAATCAATTTTTTTGACATCTTATGCAGATTACAACTTTAAAAAATAAATTTTATTTCACATCTAGCACATATGTAAGTAAAATGATCAACTATACTTTACTTCCTACATAAATCTCAATCACACGCATTTAATAACATATTTTTCTTTTTAGCTCAAAAATAACCTTCTAATTAAATGAGGGATTATGTTTTCTATTATTGACTTGTTTCTATGTATAAATAGGCTGCAAGAGCTCTGCAAAAGATTCTTGGTCCAATAACACCTCGAGAGGACACTGTTCCTGTTAGTGAGTTAGCAGAATGTTCCATTTCTGGTGAAACTGTGAAAGCTGAGATGCCAACTCATGCTTATCTTACTGATTATTCAACCATGTTTGGGGAGGAATTTAAAATACCCGATGAGAACTGGGATGCTGACTATTTGAACGTGTTGGATATTACTGCTGTTGAAGAGGGCATTCTTCATGTTCTCTATGCTTGTGCATCACATGTGAGTGCTGACAGGAAATTACCTATCTACTATTATGGCATAAAGCAAATGTTTGGTAGACAATAAGCTTTTTGTTTGTCATAGCTGCATGTGGGGTGCTACTCGTGCTTACCTTTCCTTCTTTTTGTTTCCCTGATTGACATGTTTCGTTTCTAAGAACACAGCCTCCCATCTGCTGTAAAGCGGCTAAGAGTAATTTAGAGTTTTGCTCAGTGTTGCCACTCATACAAGCATTGTTGCCAGGTTTTGCATCCTACATCTTCTGTTCCCCCATGTTCTATTATACTAAGTAGATCTAATTGGTCATTCTTATCATGTAGCATTGCGCCCACCAGTTAACATTATAGATGAAGTGGATGAGAAATTTCGTCAATGGAATCATCCTTCTATTGAGCAAGCTCTATCTCAGGTTTTACAGTAAAAAGTTCTTGATTTTGGCTAAACTTTTGGATATTTATGCTTGAATTCTTGATATTGTCTACCTAATCATTGTTGCAGATAGTTATAATGTCCTCTTCAACAACTTACCGTTCACTAGTTCGTGCTTGTGCAGGATATTTACTTTCGTACTCTTTATCGCATGTTCGTAAATTTCTTGCCACTTTTTTCTTAAGACTCCTAGTTTTTTTGAAAACACTACAAGTTTATGTGAAGTTTCCTGGTATCACTTGTTAGTAGTCTGTCATATTGATGCCAAACAAAAATTCTTTGCCTAGTTGAAGTTTTCTAAATTTTTTATTTCTAAAATTTATAGTTGTGTTGTCAGATGAAAACAGCATGTGTTCTTATTGACCTCTGTTCTGGGCCATTTTCACCATGGATTTCAACTGTCATAGCAAAGGTAATTTTCTCCTTCCCAACGTCTCTTTTCTGTAGCATTAAGCACATCCTTTGATCTTCATTAATTATCTGGACTTAGGTGGATTTAGCAATTGATCTTTTGGAGGATCTTGTGGGAGTGATACAGGTGCGAGTTATTATCTAGATAAATCTCTCTCTCTCTCTCTCTCTCTCTCTTGCATTATTCTGCTTGTTTACAACATATTTTATATTGTGCTAAAATAACCAAGCAGCAGTAAAGGAGAAAGAGAGTGCTGCGTGATAAATTGATGTTTCAATGTAAGGGAACAAAAGAGGCTCAACAAGCCACAGGATGAATAGTGTCAATCCAACTCCAAGTGGGATTTTTAATGAGTAATGTTGCCCTTTTGCACTTAATTACTCAAGATGGTTATTTGTTGTTTAGCTTTAGGTCAATTTGACACTGTCCAAATCATTGTCTTGACCAAGATGGAGGATATTTGAGCACTCTTATATTAAGTTACATAGCTTGGAATGCTTGATTTCATGCTCCTACAGTGATACACTGAGTGTTTGGTTAATGATGATGATGATGGATGCTACTAGAATACTTGCACACCAGTAAGTTTTTTAACTAGTAAAATCGCCACTTTGCGCTTAGTGCACTCAAGGTGGTTATTTGTTGTTGTTGGCTAGATTTTACACTAACCTTAATATTGGCCTGACCAAGGTGGAGGATACTTGAGTACTCTTACTTTAGGTTATATAGCTTGAAAGGTCTGATTTCATGCTCCTACAGCGATACACTGAGTGTTTGCTTGGTGGTGGTGGTGATCATGATGATGGATGCCACTAGAGCATTTGCGCACATAAGAAGTTTTTAACTAATAAGATCTTCATTTTGCACTTAATGTGCTCAAGATGGTTATTTGTTGTTTTTTTCCTTGGGGCCAATTTCACACTCGCCTTAGTGTTGGCATGAACGAGATGGGGGATACTTGAGTACTCTCACATTAAGTTATGTTGCTTGAAGGCCAGTTTCACATTGACCTGAGAATTGGCCTGACTGAGGTGGAGGATACGCAAGTACTCTCACATTAAGTAATGTTGCTTGAAAGGCTTGTTGTCATGCTTCTACAGCAATAGACATGATGATGATGATGACGAGACGATGACGACGACGATGACGACGACGACAAGGGATGTTAGTAAAGGACTTGTACATATGGATGCTGTCTACAGGGCTTCATGTTATGTCACTGTTTTTTTCTTTGAATGTTATGTCAGTATATTTGGCTGTATACTACAGTATAGGCTTAATGATTGAAGAGGAAGAACGAATGTTTTGTCATAAAATAACATGCTCTAAGATGTATAGTTATTAGTTAGGCTGAATATTTGGTTTGCAATGGATTAATAATTAAATTAACCAAATGATTCTCTTTGATAGGAAATTGGCAACACACCCCTGGCGCTTGGATTTTAGAAAAAATGTTTCCCAACAGATCGTGAATGTCGTTCACACGTTACAAATCATGAATGACATTCATGTATTGTAACTTGCTGGTGATGTTGATTTCTTGTCTAGTAAGCTTTTAACACAAATTCATGTATTCTTCCTGGTTTGTTTACAAGAAGAGGAAAAATCACTATAGCATAAATAGTTAAATAGACAATATTATTCACCTTAAATTACCTTGTGTTATTGAAAAATCACTTTGCTCGAGTGTCTATTTAAGAACACACATGTCAGCAGTCGATCCTTCTCACCTAGTTGCAACATATACAAATTATTGATCAAAAAAGACAACCACCATAATATTCTGTGAAATGAAATCTTTTCTATTTCTATATCAATTTTGCTTGTGAACAAAAACTATGGCAGAAACATGTGTCTCGTCAATAGCACCAAGCATATTTTTTAAATATGGATGAAAATGAGTTATTTTGAATATGAGGATGGCATGGGGTGCTTGCATCTAAAAGTATAATAAAATCATCTTTCAATGCCAGGACTCCTTGTAGAACTTATGTAAAATTATGACTAACAATCTTTAGCTAGTGCTGGAAAATTCATACACCGTGATAGCTATCAGCCTGTGCAATAACTCACAAAAAAACTACTAATTGTTCTGCAGCTGGCATGAATTGAGTGTCTGTTAAAACACTGCAGTCTACTAACATGTTTCTCAATCTAATGAAAGCTTGCACAGGCATACAACTATATTATATGCTTGTATATCATGTCCATTTAAGATTTCATGGACATACAAATTATCAGGGTATGGTCTATCATACATAACTCGAGAGACTCTTATGTTAAATTAGTATAATTTAGTAAATTCAGAAATATATTCCAGTAAGACTGCCTCTTCATCTAAGTTTGTTATCAAGTTTGCAACCTTATTGCCATAAAGACAACAAAACGAAAAGACAGTTGTTTGCAAAAAACGTCAAGAGCAAATTGATAGAATATCAATAATAAACTTGAAAGTGGGGGAGGATCAAAGAATGAGTTTGGTCGATCAGTAAATATTGACATTCGTCCAAATTGAGCATGTCACATAACAGTAACACCAACTCAGATTTTTAAGTGAGATTCATGCAGCATCATGAACACTATAATGTTGAGAGTTTCGTTGAATGCATCTATCATTGCATAATGGGCGGTATCTGTTAAATTCTGCATAGATGCTAACTTTTTCATTGCGTCCTCCACAGTGTATGGTATTTCGCACTGTATTGCCTGCAATGCAACATTTGTTTTGTTCCTTGTCTAGCACCGATTCTATATCTTTCTTAGTAAAACTTTTTTTTCACCATGTATGTTACTTACATGTTTCAGCCACATTCTTACCTCCACTTTCAAAAGAAGGTTTGCATGTTACATCATTGTCTTCAATGAAAATATAATTCTCAGTAAAACTAAACCTTCTGCATTAACATATCTAACATCGAAATCTTGGTCGTTAAACTCCATCTCACTTCTGTGAACATTTTACTCAATCTTTGAAAATTCGGTCGTTGACACGTAATTCACAGAAGACTTTGCATGGTTTCTGACACATAAGTGTTCTTAATCAACTTCCCAACTGCTTCGTAATGCTTGTAGGGTTTCTTTCTTAATGATTCATATTCTAGGTGAACCTATAAAGAAACATAAAGTATTATTACTTAAATTTGACAAATAATACTATATTACACCTGAAGAATTTCTTTTTATAGACTATCAGTGGCATTTGGTATGTTTTTAATTGGATCTCATCCCCATCCACTCCACCCAGCAAGTTCATGATACTTCTTATATTTCTTTTTCAATGTTTTCCAAATTTTTTTGAGTTGTTGAGTCATTTTTTTAGTACCCATTTGGCTATTGTAAGCTTTAGTTATTTTAGTCCAAGTCAAAGACGTTGGATTTTTATTAATCACATCTCCGTTATTGTATTTCTTAGTGATTTGTAAAATTAAGACATCTCTTTCTTCACCGGAATAGTTTGGATCTCTAGTTTTTCTAGTTGCTTTTGGATTTGAGGGATTGATTTGTGCAACTTCTTCTGTTTCTGGCTTTTTTTCATCGGTAGACATGGTTGATGAGGGCTTCCTAATTGAAAGCTTATTTTGACCCATGCGTTAAAAACCGAAGTTTATATTGCCTAACACAAATGGTGTATTAGAAGTAGAATAATACAAAAAAGCAGTAATGTTGATTTAAAAATGTGAAATGTGAAACAAATTCAAATAAGTATAGATAACATGCATAAAATGTCATAAAACTTACGAGATTAAAATCTGTGATCTTTCACTTTGTAAGAAACATCCATCATAAACCCCACAGTTCTCTTTATAAAGAACTTTGTCGTGTATGATGAGTTCATAGTTAAAGCTTTTCATTGTCTCTTTTCAATTTATGTTTATCGTGGGCTCAGTAAAGTGGACATTTTACATTCTTGTATAATTGATAACTCTTCATAATTTTTTACATCTATCAACTCAGTCTTGGCTTGGCGAAAAGCATAACATTCTCATGTTTACCTCTCCACCGTGATACTAAGGATAATTGACATTGCAAAAAAAATAAGGTTAAGAATTTATCAAGTGTAGAGATACAACAATTTTTCCAACTACAATAATGAAGTAACATCATTGTCCACATCTTTAACGTTATAAAAAATCCAAAATCAGCTAAAATATACAGCAAGCTCATAATATCATCTTTTATAGGAACTGAAAATGTATGCCTGCAACTTTTTAGAAAACTTGAGTGTGTAAGTCGTCTGGTATGGCAAATGTATGCCCGATTAGATGACTCAGCATCGACAATTTCATGTCACTCCCAATCATTTTCGACCATTCTACTTGCTGAATGGACTGCTTTAAAATATGAATCATAAATTAAACTAAGCCAAAAATCAACAAAAATAATATGGTTCGAAGAAGTGTAGTATCCAACAATGTGGAATCACAAAAATAGCAAAACCATAAAACAGAAAAACCATAAAAAAATATGGTTCGAACAAATGTAGTATCTAATGTGTAAAACCACAAAAATAATAAAACCACAAAAACAATAAAACCACAAAACAGAAAAACCGCAAAAATAATATCGTTTGAACAAGTATAGTATCCAAAGAAGCACAATGATAGTAGAAAATACATAGCATAGCAAATAATCAAGTAACATGATGTCCACCAATAAAATTAGAAAAGCAACAAATAATCAAAATAGCAAACAACCAACTAACCATAATTAATGAAAATAATAATGAGACAATAATTTTAAGATAAAAAAAATATAAGTAGTAGTTGGGAGTAACATGACATATTATAGGGGTAGCATGGCATTTTTGAAGAGGTAACATGGCATGCATGAGATAAATCCAGTAAGAACAGTAGAGAAGGCATCAGCCTCAAGTTGTAATAAAGCCCAATAATAAAAAGTAAATTCTATCTCAAGATAAACACGTGAAAACTCTTAGCAACAGATAAATGTAAGTCAAATAAGTATAGGATCATCTATAGTTTAACGAAACTATAGATGAAAATTATGCTCTGATACCAAGAATGATGTAGGCACGTCATGAAAATAATGTGTTTACATACATGCAGAAGCTAAACTAAATGCACAAGTGATATTTGTTTGTTCTTCATAAAGAAATACACAAAATATTAACTAAAATATATGATTTGATTATATCAAAATTGTACCATACAAAGAAACGGGAACAAAAAATTTTAAGAACGAGTTTTAACAAGAAATTTAACTTGACAGGCTATGGTTTACTCTAAACAAAAAAATTCGACTAACAACGTAGCAAAAAGCTAATCTATTTTATATGTAACAGACAAAACACTAATAAAGAAATAAATTCTATAGATTGGATGCAAAAACAAGCAGATATATATAATAATTAGATGAAACAGTAGCAGGAAAAATACAGCAGGCTATAATGATATAGTAGTAAGAAGAAAATAAAAAGGTCGAAATAAGGTAATACATTACGTCATGAAGGACTCAACCCTACAACTCGATCCTCAGAAATGCACATTAAACCCGTTGTAATAAAGAAGTAATAATTTGTAAAATTAGTATCACGATCACTAGTAGTGCAACCTTGTGATCATTGGTCCTAGAGCAGTTGCTTCTACCCATTTAAACACAATCAACTGCTACAAGCATTGATTTATAACTTTGAGCAGGTGTAAAAAGTCTAATCAAATCTATGGTATCATATCTTTTGCTTCTACCAAAAGTGCTATCATATCTTTCTCAATTTGTTTGACATCTCAAACATTAACAATTGAATTCATGGGCATCTTTAAGAAGTATTAGGCAATAAAATCCATTTTGTAAAGCCTTAGCTGTAGTCTCTTTTCTACTAAAGTAAAGATGCCATGAAATTTAGTTTTGAAAACACAGCTATGTATAACTTGATTAGAATAGCACTAAGTAATTTAGGATCACCACAATAATAATATTTTGTTTGTGAGAAAAATCGAAAAATTGATCTTTTTATTGTTTTGGCCAATTAGAAGGAATCTTTTTTCCACAAGATAATTAACAAACCAAGGAAATGTAGTAGCACTAACTAAAATGAGTTGCTTATCTGAAAATGATTCCTTAAATAAATCAAAAGTTTCCTTTGGATTAACTATGATTCTAAATAGATAGTTTGCAACAACATTCTTTGTTGCTTTCTTATCTTAAATTTCAAGATCAAATTCTTGTGGAAGTAAAATCCTTGTAATTAATCTTGGTTTAGTAGCCTTCTTAGCTAGTAAATGCCTCAAATTTTAATGATCAATTTACACTTTTATTTGGATCTTAGAAGATAAGATTTTATTTTTTTCTAAAGTAAGAACGACAGCTAACAATTTTTTCTTAGAAGATTTCTGCTAGTATAAGCAGTCACACGAGGATTTTTATTTATTTTCTGTCCTAATACCATGACTACTGTATAATCAAATGCATCACACATAATCTCAAAAGGATGGGACTAGTTAGGAGATCGGATAGTAGGAGTATTAATCAATAGGAGCATTAATCAATGCATATCTTAAAATTTAAATTGCTTTATGAAAAGAATCATCAAAATTAAAATGAACATGTTTAGCAAGAATGTCACATGAAAGCTTTGGATATCTTACAAAATTTTTTAATAAATCTTTCATAAAATCTAGTATGTCCAATGATCAACTTTGTTTAATTTAAATTAAAGATGATAGTTTTGAACAAGATCAATCTTAGGTTTATCAACTTCTAGACCTCTTTCAAAAACAATGTGATCGACTTTGTTTAATTTAAATTGAAGATGATAGTTTTGAACAAGATCAATCTTAGGTTTTTCAACTTCTAGACCTCTTTCAAACACAATTCCTTCATTGACCATAAAATGACTCTTTTCTCAACTTAGTACTAGATTTGTTTCTATACATCTTTGAAAAACTTTAGTTAATTCATGTAAACAATCACCAAATATGAAAAATAGAAAAATCATCTATATCAATTTTCAAATAATTATCAGCCTTGTTAATAAATATAGATATCATAAATCTTTAAAAACAGCAAGTGTACCACACAATCTAAAAGGCATTCTACGAAAAACAAAAGTTCCATATGGGAAAATAGACATTGTTTTCTTGATCTTTAAGATAAAAAAGAATTTGACTGTAACCAAAACAACCATTTATGAAATAAAAATATCACCTAATTTTTCTAAAATTTGATCAACAAATGGCTAAAGAAAATGGTCTTTTCTGGTGGTTGCATTGAGTTTTCTATAATCTATACATACTTTCCAACATGTAGCTACACGAGTAGGGATCAAGTCACCTTTGCCATTCTTAACTATGGAAGGTTTCAATTCAAAATTTTCAGCTTCAAATTGCATGTAGACAACTAGGAAAAGATTTGGCACTAGCTCCTAAATCAACTAATGCTTTAATTGATGTCACATTTCCCATTTCACAGTTAATGGTTGGAGCACTTGGATTCTTAATTTTTGGGTAAGTAAAATTTTTGAATTACAAAGGTAACTTGCTCAAAAGAATTTTCTTTTGAATACAAGATCTAGATTTGTGATTTTGAGTACAAAAATCTTTAAGAAATTTAACTAGGAAGGGATTTTCTTGATAGCATCAAGAATATGAGTATTAATGTGTACTTGTTTAAATAATGCAACCATTTCCTTCATTACATTCCCTTTTTTACTAGATAGTTGACCTAATTGTAAGAATCAATCGGATCATCCTTATTGTCACTATTCTCTTGATTAACGTCAAAATTAATCTTCTTTTCTTTTTGTCAAGTTTCATAATGTCATGACCACTCTGTTAAGTATTGATAGCTTTGATTTCCTCAGTTTGAGAGTCAAACTCAACTTCTTAACTCTCACACTGATTAATTGCTATGATAAAAGCTCAAGTGAGCAAAACATGTAATGCTTGTAATGCATTATCTTCAAAAGCTAGATTTCTTTTAGAAGGAATAGGTTAGGACACATTTTGATAGGTATTTTGAAATTGAGTGGATGTTGTGCTTTTAGGAAAAGTTTGAGTGATTCTTTCATCTAGGATTATAAGTATTGGAATAGGGATCATAAACGAGTTTAGAGAAAGATTGGGCTGCTTGAACTTGCTCACGCTCAAATGCAGAATATTGAGGAGAAAGACAATTACTCATAAAATGAGTACTAAAGTACACGCAGTTGTTGTTAATTAGTGGGAGGTGAAAAGGACAATGCACCAACTTGTCTTAGAGCTGATAATCTAACTTTATCAGTTAACATATTCAATTTTCCATCTAAATATGAAGAATATCTTCATAAATCCCTGCATTTTTTTGAGTTCCTATTGTAATTTTTTTGAATTTCCATCCTAGATGCTATTGCGTGTTTTAAAAAATTTTCACTCAAAGTATCAAATAATTTCCAAACTTCATCTCACTTTATATCATATATGTTCCACCACAAGATGTATCTGTGATTTAATGATTTCTTTCGATAAATATATTGCAAAAATTTTAAATAATTGTCACTTTCGAACAGCATGATGAGGGCAACTTCTGATAGTCTTTAAATCTCTCCTAAAATTCATAGAGTTCTTTCATATCTTCTGAAAAACTCGTAAATGCTCTCCCAATCTAATAAGTCCTATCAATGGAACATGTGTCCTAAGAAATTCCTTTTATATTTGAGCCTAAGTGGTGATGACTATTGTTAATAGAATTAAGCTAATAATTAGTTTTGTCCTAAGAGAAAATGGAAAAAGAATCAACCATGGCTCTATTTGGCATTGAACCAAATTCATCCAAAATCTCTCTCAAAAACATCCCTAATTAATATTTTATATTTATTTTATATCCTACACAAATTTAAATATTAAGAAATCACATTTATTTCTCATTCAACACAAATTATAACTTTAAAAATCATCTTTATTTTACATTTTACACATCTTAATAAAATATTCAATTTCTTTTTCAAATTCCACATAATTCTCAATATTAAATTAACATTATTCCACATCATAATATTAAAATAACTTTCTTCCTTTTCTCGAAACAATAGAAATTTCCCAAAAACTTTCCTAAAAACTTTTCCAACCAAGCAGGGCCGTCAAAGAAGTTTTGAATATTAACCATTGAACATATCTCTAGGAATTCATCACAATGCTTGTAAATGTTCTCATTACTAAGTCCATAAATAGATGGGGAACTTTAAATAACACTAGACATTATTTCATATTGAGTAGCTTCTATATTAGTTAATTGAATACAAGATACGGAATTATATGTAGAAGGAATAAAATATTCTTTCAATATTCATTGGTTTAAATTATTTCTAACCATCTCAATAGATCTACTTGTCTTCCTAGTAGAATTAATGACAAAGGTATGTTCCAATTCACTATCAATGTTTAATGATAGTAGGATGACAAGAATGGCCATGCATAAAAGGTAATACATTTTTTTTTTAAATTAAAAAAAAAAGAAATTGTTGAAATTGATTTAAACTAAAATAAAATAAAATAATCGTGCAGCTAATCGTCGAGAACGATGCCAAAAATTTGATCGCATTTTTTATGAAATAATAAGTAAATATCATCTTGGTTTCTAAGTTAGGGGATAATATCATGTAGTTTCGCGATTTCAAAAATCTTTTATTTAGGTACTTGACTTTTAAATATTTCATTATGTGTCCTATTTTAAAATAAATTTAAAAATATAAATTTACTATTTTACCATTCCATCTCTTTACTCAATCCCTTTTCTCCTTATGGTAAGTTGCAGACTCAGTAGTTCACTTGTGTGGGGTTGCATGCTACTCCAAATTCATATTTAATTAGATTTTAAGCCTCAAAAGCCTAGACGTTGGATTTTTAAAATCACAAATGTGCATAATATTATTGGAGCTGCACGGCCCTCGCATGGGAAGGAGAGGGCTAGTGTCATATTCAGGGTTGTGTGAGTAGGTCAGATTGGTGAGGAATTTAATTAGAGAGGGAAGCTTTAAGGTGAGCTTTTTAGCCCTTGTTTTTTCTGGTGCGGGCAATTAAGTGAGGATTAGTGGCATGCATTTCATAGGAAAGTTTAAGGATTGTGGCAATTTTTGGTTAGATAACATAGTAAGCATAAGTAGGCATAAGTGGCTAAATAAAATTTGTGTTCGTAGATCATTCTGGTTAACAGTTGGATCAGTGTTTTGTTTTCTATGATAAAAATTTGTTGCATGAAAGTAACTCATCCATCTATTTTTGATATCTTCTTTCATGAAAAGTACTTTTTGATCTTCATCTTTAATACATTTTACTTGAATTAAATCTCAAGAGATAGAAAAACTAAGGTATCAGAGAATCAGTTTGGTTTTGTAATTGGTAGATCTACTATAGAATTTATTAAGAAGTTTAATGGAGAAGTTTAAAAAGAGAAAGGAAAATTTACATTTGATTTTTATTAATTTGAAAAAAGCTTATGATAAAGTCTCAAGAAAAGTACTTTGGAGAGTTTTAGAAAAAAAAAAAATTTGCACTGCTTATATTCAAGTTATTAAAGACATGTATAAAGGAGCTGTTACCTGTGTTCGGATACAAGGAGATTTTGACTAAGGATTTTTCTATTACAGTTGGATTACACCAAGGCTCGGCTTTAAGTTCGTATCTTTTTGCTTTGATTATAGAAGTTATGACTGGATATATCCAAAATGAGGTGCCTTGGTGTATGCTATTCGCAAATGATATTATCCTTATTGAGAAAAATAAAGAGGGAGCTAAAACGAAACTCGAACTTTGGAGGAATGCTCTAGAATCTAAAGGTTTTTATCTCAGAAGATCAAAAACTGAATACATAAAGTGCACATTTAGTAAAGAAAGAAATACTTATATTGAAGATGTGACAATTGGTGATCAAATTATCAAGAAGAGTGAGAGCTTTAGATATCTTGGATCAATCATATAAAATGATGGTGAAATAAATAATGACGTTATTAGCAGGATTCAAGCAAGATAGGTAAAATGAAGAAATACTTTTGGTGTGTTGTGCGTTAGAAAAATTTCATCCAGAATCAAGGGTAAATTTTATAAAATTGTAGTAAAACCAGCGATGATATATGATACTGAATGCTGGTCTGCAAATAGGAAACATACAAATAAAATAAATATTACGGAAATGAGAATGCTAAGGTGTATGTGTGGATATACACGAAAGGATAGAATGAAAAATGAGTATATCCGAAAGAAAGTTGGTGTTGCACCAATTGAGGATAAACTTAGAGAAAGTCGGTTTAGATGATTTGGACATATAAATCGTAAACCGATTGAAGCTCCAGTTAGAAAAATTGAGTTATTGGATCTTACCTATGTACAAAGAGGAAGAGGAAGACTAAAAAAGACATGACACGAAACTATAAAGAGTGATCTTAGTTACTTAGACTTAGATAAGAATTTGGTAATTGATAGAGCGCAATGGAAATAAAGGATTCATGTAGCCGGGATTTAAGGCTTGGTTGTTGTTGTTGATAAAAATTTGCTGCTATGCTGAGGATTTGTCAATTTGAGCATTGTAGCTTGTTAGTTTTTCATTTCGAGGAGATGGTAAACATTATACATTCTCATGACTAATGTTAATTTTTGGTTTGAAGTGGCTACATATCTATTGTTGGATGCACGATGTGTTCTTTCTATTGTCAGGTTACATTGTTACAAAACATTTCTGGGGATCTTTTTGTTTTTACTACATTATAGCTGCATCGGATCAGAAATTCTTGCCTTTTACAAGGATTAGGAGACACTACTTGGTGCTAATCTATGTTTTCAAATATTCTTGTTTTTCATGGTTGTCAAAGCTTTCCTTGAAAGCAATAAATTTATCTCTCAATTTAATGTTTCTACTTCTCTATTGAAGTAAATACTGATTATTGTAATATTTTGTGATTATTATCTGCTTTAATTTCAAAGAATTGCATGACTTACGATACTTTCCAGGAGGTCACCTTTCTTGATACTATTCTAGTTGAAACATACTCTTCTGTGGAGTTCTCATCTTTAGTATTATGGTTTTTGCTCTCAAAATATGCCTTTACATCTTAATGTCACATTATTATCTAAAGAGCTCAAGAATTCCCTACATTTTTCTGACGTACGATTCATCCATGTGCTCCTTTCACCAGGCTCGAAATAGATACTGATTGTTGTTATGTTTCGTGATTTAAATGTAGAGATATTGTTTGCTTTTACTTTTTAGGAGATCACCCCTCCTGGTAGTACTACTCTAGTTCAAGTATACTTAATTGTTGAGTTCTCATTCTTAACATCACGTTTTTGCCCACAAAAGATGCATTTACATCTTAAAATCACATTATTATTTATATAGTTCACGAACTCTCATCCTTTTTGATGTATGATTCATCCATGTTTTCCTTTCACTATGCCTAGAAGCCTATCAAGAGCTACTCATTGCATCAATAAATCCCTTTTCTCGGGACGTCACCCGGTGATCATTTCCCTCTCTCTTTGACTACATTTCACAAGCCCATCAACTTCTGTCTAATTTGTCCTCGAACTACATTGTACTGCATTAAGTCAACTTTGATACAATATTTTAATGTGTCATGACTGAGATATGGAGGTATTTCCGCTTTGGTATTAGAGAACATCTTGATTTGAGGTGATTTTTGGAGGTCACTTATCCAGTACTACTCCAGCCTAAGCACACTTAACTGCAAGGTTCTCATCTTTAGCCTTACGGTTTTACCTCCGAAAGACGTCTCTACCTCTTAAAGTTACATGATTACCTATATAGTTTAGGAACTTTCATTCCTTTTCTAATGTGATATAATTCATCCATGTGTCCTTTTTATTAGGCCTAAAGCCTACCAAGACCCGTTCCTTGCACTAATGATTTGTTTCTTTTGGACATCACCCGGCAATCACTTCCCGCTCTCTTCAACCACTAGTCGTCACATATAAACTTGATGTTACTTGTGGTGATGGCTTCAAATTAATGTGGTTGTAGCATATTTTCAACTCCATCCTATTCTATATTCAATCTTCTAGTTTTCATTCTCTCATTTGCATGCGTGAATGAGCATCCTTTCACATTTTGTTTTGCTTTGGTATTAAATGTGTGCTTATTAGTCTAACTTTCTCATATAAGTTGTGCAATTTTATATTGTTTTAAAATGTTTGGTGTGGTAAATGAAAATTTTGGACATGGTGATTATTAACAGATATCAATAGTTAACTACATCTTCCTCATGATGGTGACTTTTGTGCATAAAACCATATTGTTTCCTACTGTTGTTGGTTGATTGTGCTGATGATAATTGTTTATAGAAGCTGTGTATTTGATTCCTTTGGGGCATCTATTCCTCTTAAATTTCTCCAACTTTTGTCTTCATGCACTTCCTACAATTAAGGTTATGTGCTCAAGGCTCTATTTTATATTAGTGATCGTCAGACTTTTGGTAGTAACTGTAACTTCTACGCCTTGTAATATAGCAGTAACTGCTCCCTTTGTGATGTTCTCTATAGGTGCTGCATCCTTCTATTTCTTTGGCTCGTGCTCGTGCTGCTATGAAGTATGTCATACTGGGTTTGTCAGGGCACGTGGATGATGTTCTAACAAAGTATAAGGTCATATACTTTTTATCTCATTTTGAGATAGGATGAAATATATTGATGGCATCAAGATCTCTTATTTTCCATTATACTTGGTTTCTTACAACATATTTGTTCATTTGTGTTGCTATAATGTTCACTGTTGTGCTTTTCAGGAACACAAGCATAAACTACTGTTTCTATTTGAAATGCTTGAATCCTTTCTGGATCCTGCCATTTCTGTTAATGGTATAGTGGATTTTGGAGATGCTTCTCTTGTTTCTTTGGAAAAGGAGAAGAATTGCACACTTGCACTTAACATTCTCCATGCAGCTGTAAAAAAGCCTTCTGTTCTTCCATCATTAGAAACTGAATGGAGGAGAGGATCTGTTGCTCCAAGGTTTGTCAAAACACCAGTCCCTCATTTCTGCCATGTTAATTCTTTGAGTTAAATTGAAACCATCTTTAAGCTAATTGTATGCATTGTGTGGACATGATTTAGAATTGTCTTGAAATAGTATGCATTCATCAAGTTGATCAGAAGGTATTGAAGTCTTCTTAATGCAATTGTTTGTGCGAATAGAAAATAACTTGTTTGATTTGTTCAACTTTTAGTTATTCTTTTTTTTTTTTTGAAATTCAGTTAATTCTTTTTTTTAGTGTGCTTCTCTCCATCCTTGGGCCAAACATTGCACTACCTTCCAACATTGACCACTGCAAATATTCAAGTGTGCTTGCTGACAATCCAGGGTGCAAATGTTCAATTATGGCTGCTGATAATCCTGGGTTATCTAAAGGCCCATCTGGTTCCTTGGATTCTCCAAACATATCAATACCCAAATCGAGCAGTCCCGGTGAGGTGGATGGAAAGGTTGATGGATTTGATAGTGCCATAAAATTTGGTGGCCTTGACGAGCCTAACTATCTATTTACTCCGCAAGAATTGAGAACTTCAGTGCTGATGAGTAGTTCTGGCAATTCTGTAGGATATAATCCTTTTCCTGAACCAATGATTGGTAGGGATGAAAGTCAAATCGTGAGCAGCAGAATTTTGGACTACTTTCAGATGGATGGTGGCTTCTTTGGCGACTATTTGAACTTGAAAGCGGATTATCTAAAACTCATAAATCAACATGATTGTGAGGTTAGAGCTGCTGAGTTTCAAAAGCTAGCACTATACTTATGTTCTCAAAGTAATGAAACAGCTGAGGGTCATCATGCTGCAATTGATGCTTTTTTATTAGCTGCTGAATGCTATATCAATCCATTCTTCATGATTAACTTCAGACCCAATTCTTATGTTGTTAATCAGCTGAAAGCGTTGAAATCTAAAATGAACCAAGACAACAGCATTATGGAATTAAGGAGGGACTTCCAGAAAACTGAGGCTGATTTGGAGACAATTTCTCACCTTGAAAGAAAGAGAGACAAAACTGTTTTACAGCTTCTCCTTCAAGCTGCTAAATTGAACAAGCAGAATAGAACTTCACAGTTAGATCCATGTCCAAATGAAGTTGAATGCCAAGATCAGGAGAAAAATGCACTCGCTATTGATAGTCAGTCTGCTGATGCGGTGACCTTGGTTCGCCAGAATCAGGCATTGTTATATGATTTTGTCCTTCAACAGTTGCAAAGGGAGCAGCATTTGTCATACGAAGTACTCCTACATGCTTTAGTGTTCCTTCTGCATTCTGCAACAGAACTTTTATGTCCTCCTGAGATTGTTATTGATGTTATACATCGCTCAGCAGAGCATCTTAATCTGCTTCTGACATCTCTATATAATGAACTAGAAGAAGGGAATCCACACTTTGATCTGGAAAAGCTGCATGGGCTGCGCAGACGCTGGATGCTTCTTCAAAGATTGGTCATAGCATCATCTGGAAGTGATGATGGAATTATGTCTATAAGAAGTAGCAGTGGATGCCAGTTTAAAAGCTTCATTCCACTTTCAGCATGGCTAAACAAATTAATAAAATATTCAGATGCAAGTCCTTTTTCTCGCTTCCTTTGGTGGATGGCCGTGTCCCGCTATGCAAAGCGATATCTTAAAGAACGCTTGTTCTTTGCATCTGATCTTTCAGAGCTTAGCTTGCTACTTTCTATTTTTGGTGATGGACTTGCGTTAGTAGGACATACATTACATGAAAGAGTAGAAGTGTCTGACATTGAGAAATATTTCCCCTTAGAAAATCTGCAAGTTGATAAGAATTCCAGTTATTCAAATGCTTCAGAGTATGGTAATTCTTTCTCTGTGCTATATCCGTATCTGCATAAATTCTTTCCAACTATGAAAAAGCAATTTGATATTTTCGGTGAGACAATTCTAGAAGCTGTTGGACTGCAGTTGAAGTGTCTTCCCTCTATTGCCATCCCAGAAATACTTTGTTGGTTTTCTAGTTTGTGCATGTGCCCTTTCGCTGAGACTGGGAAAATTGCCTTTGCATGCACTTCTAGTACAAACGCTAAAGTAGTTGTCCTATACATATTAGAATCTATTGTTACTGAGCATGCAGAATCAATGCTTCCTGAGATGCCTAGGATAGTACACATTTTGATATCTTTGTGCAAATCCTCATATTGTGACGTAGCATTCCTCGACTCTGTGCTGTGTTTGCTGAGTCCACTTATTAACTACTTTCTAAAGAAGGTGGTTTCAGCTGAGAAGATGTTTCTTAATGAATCTTCTTGCCAGGACTTTGAATTATTAAATTTTGAGGAACTGTTTGATAGTATCAGGCACATGACAGAATTGCAGAATGGTTCTGGAGTGCATAAATTGCAAGGATCTTTGTTGATCTTTATTTTAGGATCTCACTTTCCTCTTTTTTCCTTCAGAAGAAAGATAGATAGTTTGCAATCTTTGTTACAATGGGTCAACTTTACTAGGTCAGAGTCAACATCTTTTTTCAATTATCTGTGCGCTTTCCAGAAGGTTTTTGATAATTGCAATGTGCAATTGGAACAAAATTTACATCTCTTTGGACTTGCCATACCTTCTGATGTACAGCAGCAGGTAGGAACACAGTACATAGTTCGCCTTCATGACACCACAAACGTAACTTCTGGTTTTGCAGATAATTTAGATTTGGGAGTCATATCTAAGCCTGCAGATGAGGCAGATTATTTAGATTTGGGATTCATGTCTAAACCAGCAGAAGAGTTTGACATTACAGAGACTATTGCAAGCCTAGATCAAGAAATTCATCAGCTATCCCTGGAGGAAATGAAAGAATTTTCCAAAAGTTTGGAAGTATTAATTTTTAATCTTTTTCCTGCAATTGAGAACTGCTGGAAACTTCATTATAAATTGACAACCAAACTAACAGTCAAGATGACCCGATGTTTCTTGTTATCTAGCTTCCTGAAGTATGTTGGTTCAGAAGTTTCAGTTAGTGACGGGAAAGCTGGGAAGGTGTCCTTTTACATGTCTAACTGTAAAGATATTTGGAACAGTAGTCTGGAAAACCTTGCAAGAAAAGTATTAGCAGTTCAGGAAAATAACTGTTGGCAAGTCGCATCAGCTATACTGGACTATATTTTCAGACTGCCACAGACGATCTGTCTTGATTGTATTATTTCTAAAATATGCTTGGTAATGAAGTCTCTCTGCCTTCACGCTCCAATTATATCTTGGAGATTACAGACTGATAAATGGTTGACCTATTTAATTGTAAGAGGTATAAGAAATGCTGACATAGTTGGTGATTCACTGGTTGATTTGTTCTGCACAATGCTGAGTCATGTTGAACCTGAACAACGAGCTATTGCATTGCACCACATTGGCGTAATTGTGGGGTTAGATGCCTATGATGGATCAGCCATTCTATCATGTACAGTTCAAAAGAATTTATTTGGGTCTGAACCAGCTATATCACTTCCCGCTTCCCTCATTTCAAATTTGGTAGCAACTACATGGGATAGGGTGGCTACTATGGCCTTGTCTGATCCATCCATGGCATTAAGGTCACATGCAATGGCGCTCTTGTCTTGTTATGTTCCCTTTACTTCAAGATCACAGCTGCAGTCCTTTCTTGTTGCATCTAATAACATCCTACAGAGTATGGGAAAGCTTTCACCTTCCATAGAAGGTCACTTGACACGGCAGTCTTTAGGTGTTTTGGCAAGTGCCTGTCTGCACTCTCCTGCTGAAGATATTGCTTTAATACCTGAAAGTATTTGGCGAAGTTTGAAGCAAATGGGAACATGTAAAACGGGTAATTTCAGCCTTTACCTTGAAGCACAACCCATATCTGAATTTATTTTACATATTGATAAAGCAAACTTGTTCAAAGAGTAGTTTGGTTATATAGACTGTTTAGATTAAAAGACAAATTTTTTTGCAGGATGGCTTGATGAAGTGGAGAAGAGATTATGTTTAGCTTTATGCGGGCTGCAAACTGAATTTGATAGAGGAAAAGAGGTTTGCATTTGTTAGTTTCATTAAGTACTTTTGATAACGTGTCATTATTGTGAGGTCCCAATTTCCATAGCAAGAAATGTCACAGATATTATAAGTGCATGAAATTCACATAGCAAGAAATGGAAACTGGACTTCCCAATAATGACGTCATCAAAAGTACTTGAGCAAAAATGTAAATTTGATATCTGTGATGTATTTAACTTCATCAAATTTTAACATTCTTTTGACACCTGCTGAAGCATATTTGAAGTTCTTGTCTGACAAATGACTGTCATTGAAGGTATTGCAAGATGTACTTTCGCCCACTTCAGCTGGAAATGCAGGAGTTCCTGATTTTCAATCCGTCCGTGAATCAATTCTTCAGGTAGGTGCCTTCCACATTTCACTGCAGTCAGGCAGTATGCATTCTCAGCCATAAAATAACCTGGTTAATATAACTCTTATTATGTTTAGCTTGTTGAATCCTTGCCAAACATTATGTGTATGTTTTATGGTCATCCTCTTTGATTCTTTTTTGACATCCTCTCTGAACCACAATGGAGCTTTTGTCTGTTTAATTAGGCGTGCTTTTGAGCCTTCTACATGTGTGTGCATTCATGACCTCGTTTGTTGCCGGGAGATGTTTTGTCTGAGGTGGAGGAGAGAAGCAGGTCATTCAGGTTGGAGTCATTGAGTAGTGTCTTTATAAGCAAATCAAGCAGAGAAATGACTTTCATAGGCATAGTTAGTACTGCTTTTTTGTTGTAATTGGATTTCAAAGTGAAAAGAAAAAAAAGGAAAAGTTAAATGAAACAGTAGATTTAGTTTGAAAATCAAAACAAGATAGAGGAGTAAGGAAAATTAGTTGAAGAAAAGTGGAAGTATTCTTCTGAGGAACCAGTTGTCTGGGAAATGTGTTCTCTGTGTGTGTGTATGTGTGTGTGTTGATTTTAGTTGGGAGTTAACCCATGTTATCAGTCAAACCTTACAGTGCTGATCTTCCTGCACTTGGAGAGTACGATAAAAAATATGGCGATGGTTGTGGGTTCTACAAGATGAATAAGAAGAGGGGTCAAATGTTGTTACCTTTTAGTTGGCTTATGGCTTCTCTCTGAAGACAGTGAGCGGTTGGAAGATCTGAACTCTCTAACTCCCACATTTTTGTGGGGCGTCATTGTCAGAGAGATTGATTTTTAGCCGCATGTTTTTTTTGTTTGTTGTCCGAATGCAAAAAAAGGACCAGGATACTTACAGAGAAGGAACTTTATGTTAACTTGAAATGCATTACTCATGGGGAAATAATTTTTTTATGCTATTCATGGGGAAATCTTAAAACAGAAAAGATGTGCATCACATTCGGGGATATCTAGGACTAGATTAAGTTTTATTGTACAAATATTATAGGAAAACAAAAGCAAGTTATTCATGAAATTCTAAAGAATTATCTGTCAATATGTATATAAATATCCTTGGTAACTGAAAGTTTATAACTTTGTTAAATTCAACTAGATTGAAGCTACTGGAGAAAACATTTGGTTAGTGTTAGATGATTATTTTGCAAAATTTCAGAAACCTTATCTTTTTTAGACTTCGGAATGGTTAGGAAGAATATGGATCACTCATTTGGCATAGTATCATGGCAATATGATGGAAGCCTATTGGTGTTTTTGTAGCATCCCGTGATCTCATTGTAAAGGTATTATCCGCTGTGGTTTTAGGAAAATTGCGTGACTTGAGCGCTTCCCAGGAGGTCACTCATCTCAGTGCTACTCTAGCCCAAGTCAAGCCTATCTAATAGATACATAATCCCAAATTCAAACTAATTGACTTAATACAACAGGCTCGAGTAACCTATATGATAACTAACATATGGCATATGGTTTTTCAAAAATAACTTTGAATCTCATGTTCCTATCTGAAACAATAGACTTAAGGTAAACAATGCAACTTCACAACTCCATTAAGGAAAACTCTCGCTATCCTAATACATCAGATATCTGATGTTTTTGAACAAGGAAAAAATGCATCATCTTGGAAACGCAATCAACTACAACGCATGCAAAATCATGTCTCGCAATAGTATGATGTAACCCAAGAAAGAAATTCGTATTGATGTCTTGCCAAAGATGATCAATTCATAGTAAGAGGGGTGTATAGATTTGTGTTATGTTTCTATTATTTTGTAGTAGTACATGTTCTTCACTAAGCAATGATACGTGCTATGTTCCTCTTAAGATTTTGCTAATGTTCTTAACTTTTGCCAATGGAATTAACTAACAATGGAATTAAGATTGTGCTATGTTCCTCTTCACTAAGCAAATGCATGTGATGTATTCCCTAAGTCATTAGTATTCTCCATAGTCTTTCTAATGCTCCTACTTTCGAAAATATAGTGAAGTTTACCATCATACTTAGCATATCATTTAGATGGGGAATGGGGAAATAATACTTCATAGTGAGTTTATTGATGGCTCAATTATCCACACACTTCCTTCAAGTGACATCCTTCTTAAGAGCTAGAAGGGTATGAATAGCGCAAGGACTCAAACTCTGCCTCACGATCCCTTTATTAAGCAACTTGTTTACTTGTCTCTTTAATTAGCATGTCAGTAGAGTTCATACAATAATGAGTTACGTTCAGCAAGGTAGATAGAGCTCGAAACCAGATCAAAGCGTGTTGAATTTTACGCATAAGAGGAAGTCAGTTATGTAGGTCATTAGGAAAGATATCAAAATACTCACAAGGGGAGAAGTAATCTCAAGAGATTGTTTAATAGGTGGTCTTTCCCTAATCTCGCGAAGAGTGCAAACAATTACCCTCATTGATCTCTTTCTCTAATTCACGAGCTCCATATAAGTGCAAACTTTTTATCTTTTTAAGTTTGCTTGGAAGCTACCCTCTTCTTCTTAGGTCCTGGTGGGGATGGACCAACCACCGTCTACATACCTATTTATATGACCAAATAATATGACATCAAGATTAATAACCATGGTCGGCCCAAAATCACACTACCGACCTCCATAGATAGTACTTCATATCATATTTTATCATGATATGTATCAAAGTGTATAAGAACAAGAAAACAATGTTTAACCTTAATAGAGATAGAATCTATTAAAGATACTTTGTATGGATTTAAGTGAATGACAGGAGTTAGCCCAGCATGAGACATCATGTTAATGCAATTGTTTTAATGTAACTTTTTTAGTATCTATGATTATTATATATATCTTTCCTCCATTGTGGGTGAAAATATGAAAAATAAATTCTCTGCAAGTCACTCTTTTGAGGTTGTACCAAAACTCACCTAATGATTCCTGGGCAAGTATCTTGTTCTTCGGTGTTAGCCTTACCATCAGTATATCCTACCCTTTTTTCGTAACCCTATATTTGTTTGTCATAATAGGATCAGTAACTCATTCTTGGGTGTAGAGGTATCCTCAACAACCTTATCAATGTTTAAGATCTTAGCAGAAGTCATGTGGTCAATTTCTTGACACCTATAGTACTGTATGGAACAACTAGTGTTTTATCATAATGTGGTAGGGACACTACAATCGACCGTCGATTCATTCCTGGTAGTGTTTATCGTCGAAGGTCGAGATTTAGCCACATTGCTTCTATCTGGATCAACTAATAGTTAGAACAAATTTGGAATGATAGATACTGTGGATTGTTGACTTGGTAGATTAGAAATCTCCTCATTCATTCTGATTAATAGGAGATTCCATTTTAAGCTAATTTTATTTCGTGCACTTATTCCATATTAGTTATTTTTATTTCTGTGATTGTTATTTTAAATATCTTATCTAATATTTTTTCATTTATGTGAGAAAATTACTGCATTGTGTCTTTTTCTTTATTAAATCAGTTTGTTTAGAGGTCTATATAAACGTAAGGACTTATTTTCTTAATGCTCAATGAACCTCGTTTGCCTTCTCCATTGGGAATAATTGATTCTGGAATGAATTAATATCCTTTATCCGGTATATTAATATCCCGGATAGAATGCGAGGGCATGGACTTGGGTGAGAATCCTAAACTCCAACTGCTCAAGTTTGTCCCCTTTCGAATTCGATTCTATTTTCCCTCTCAACATTCACTTCATTCCACTTCTTAGTTTCTCAGCCATCGCCATCTGCAACCCGCTGTTAATGCATTTTCACTACTACATCACCCTTGTACTCACGCGAGACATCATACTGCAGCACGCAATTCCATCGATAGTGCCCGTCCTCACCAAGCAAAGTTGCTCTTCTGCGACACACGAGTTTGTCTATCCCACCCATCTTCAAACTGGCCCGCACTCGCACCGTGTCAAACTGACTTGCAAAGCTCTCGCCATCTCCCTAGGTTGCATGAGAACTAGCACAGCCTTCCGCAAATCAATTCAAGGTGCCCCCGTATCTGATTGAGCTGCGCTCGCGCCGAACCGTACTGCCCAAGCATCGCAGCACCCACACCGATCACGCGTCATGCCGCTATTGAGGCCTTTAATGCCCCTGTCGTGTCACCAACTGAGCGGCGCGACTCGCAGCCCGCACGACGCAACACGGGGTCGATTGCGCCTCATGCCACTGTCAATCGAGCCTTTTTGCGTGAAGTCACTACTCTTGAGCCGCAGTTAGCCTGCCTCCACCCCGACTGTGCTGATGTGGAAGATCGATCGTTGAGTCCTAATCCTCTGGAAATTACACGTCTCTAAATTTCTTGGTTCAGGTACAAGTTTCACCAAACTTCTAATCTGGTTAAATCAAATACTTTGGATCTTTCTACTAGTTTGAGATTTGCTCAAGCTTATGCTTGTTATACGACCTATTATAATTGAATGTAAATTTAATTACTGTTGGTTAAATATTATATTCCTATTTTCCCGTTTTTAGCAGAAAGTCGAATTGAGCCCCGATCTGAGTTATTTTTAATTATCTTCGATCCAATTTATTTAAAAAATTTGAAAGAATCAATTTTTCAGGTTTAGTTAATTCTAAAATTGAATTCTAAAATCTTCGCATAAATTTGTGACTATTTTGCAATATAAAACTTGCAGATTTTTGAATTTGCATCATCATTCATAGGTCTTGCATTAAATTTTATATAAGAACTTTAGTTTAAGTTAGGGCATATTCGCATCTGCATTAATTAGTTCATATTTATTTATTTTATTCCATGTGTACTCATTCTGGTTTTGAATATTCTATTTCTGACCCCAAACCAACTGATAGGATCGATCTCGAGATTCAAAGAGCGTTAACTAAGATTATGGCCTGGTTAAACTGTATGGACAGTAAGATAAATTGACTTGAGAGAGAGAATAATTAAGAAAGTGAAATTGAATAACTTAAAAAAACTTACGGACCTATGAGAACTGAGCATAATCTTATGGGTTATCAGGCTTGAGAGACACGTAAAGCTAGAAAAAATTAATTAGCGTGGCATGAAAGTAGAGACCTCCACCTTTGACAGTCAACATGGACCCAAAAGTTTACTTAGACTGGGAAGTTAAGTTTGCGAAGATGAAGCTTACTATGCAAGTCGAGCTCTACATAGATAATATTGAGCGAATCTTGCAACACGATCAAGAACCTATTGGATCGTGGTATGAGCTTAAAATAAAACTTAGGGAGAAGTGTGTCCCTATCTCATACCAACATCACCTCTTAAATCAATGATAGAGGTTAACTCAAGCCAATAAGACTATCGCTGAATACACTGTAAAATTTAATGAATTTTTTATGCGATGTGTTCACGAGGATCTAGAAGTCAAGTTTTTAGACTCTGATATGACCTTCGGGACAACATACAATAAGAAATTATTGTAAGACAAATCCCAATCCTTGAGCATGCTTATCATGTTGCCCTAGATCTCGAGTTATCCAAGATCTCGAGAGGTATCAAAGACCAATCATACTTCGTAAAACCAATCCGCTCCCACAAGGTCCACGCCATTGGGAGCCATGCTAACTGATGGCTCATCAGCCGCCTTCCTGCCACTAATAAGAGCAAAATTGTTGTCGAAGAAACCTCTTATAGTCTTGGTGGTCATTCTATATGCTGTTTCAAATGTCCAAGGAGTTGGTCACATGGCATACAAATATCCCACTAGGATGATGATCATAGAGCAGAATGATGATTCTTCAGCCTATGAGAATGACCCACCCACTTATGTAGCTGATGATGCGCGTGCTGATGAATTTGAGGATCCCAGAGATGAAACTTTAGGATATGTTAAATTTACCTGAGTTTGAATTTCACGGTGATCCTAGAATCAGAGTTGTCAGATGCGCTCTGACCAGCCCAAAGAAAGTAGTGATTGGCACAACTTTCATTTTTTACACCTGCATAAAAATTAGGGGTAATTCCACTTAGGCCCGTGAGGTTTGTCTACTTTGCCGTTCAGGTTCACAAATGTCAAAATATGTCGTCCAAGTCCACAATAATTACTATATAGTTGACCAAGGCCCTAGTTATTTTTAAAAAGCTTCCAATCAGGTCCAATATAATGTTTTCGTTTAAAATACCATTACTTCATCAAAAAAATTAAATTAAATTAAATATTTTTTCAATTACGATTTTACCCTTGCGCTTAGTAGTAAGCTCCCAGACGGGCCTCCTGCGCGCGNAGGCGGCCGGCAGGCCATCCGCACGTGCAGATGTTCGCGCGTGGGTCATCGCAGGCGTCCGCGCACAGGGATTCTCCATGCGAGGAGGTGCGCTGCGGCGACTCGTGCGAGGACGCTGGTGGCAGCGCGCTACCGGCAGCAGGTGCTCGAAGCCGTGCGCCTGCACGCGGCCATGATCAATGGCATATTTTGAAAATTAACAGATTAATAAAGGGTATTTTTGTCATATTTATAATACATAACAGATTCTGTCACGGAGGGACCACAATGTCCCATGTAATATTTTTTGTGGACCTGGATTGCTTATTTTGAGATTTGTGAACTTTTGTGTCCAAGTAAACCTCAGGAGCCTAAATGGAATTACCCCTGAAAATTAATGTAAAGGTGTATAAGATTATCGTTGATAATGGAAGTTGTGTGAATGTGATAGTCACAACTATTGTGTCCAATATTGGTCTAACTCTTAAGAGTCATTCTAATCCATGTAAAGTATCCTAAATTAATGCCTTTTACTTGGACGTTACACAGCGATGTCTAATCCCGATTTAATTCAACTCTTATCAGGACAAGGTTTGGTGTGACGTCCTATCAATGGGAGTTGGTAATATTATCATGGGTAAGTCTTGGTTATATGATTTGGATGTCACTCTTTGAGGACGATTTAATTTTTATATGCTCACTTATAAAGATAACAAGATCGTAATAAGTCCTCCTCCTAAGGCAATTAGCAAGAAAAAAATTTCAAGTAAGAAAGAGGCCTCAAAGAAGAAATATCTTCACTTAATTATTGCTTGAAAGTTCGAGAAGAAAGAAGTTGAAACTTCCTTAATTTGGGATGTTGCTGTTAAGGAAATAAAGGAAGGAAATCCGGTTGAACCCTCACTCGAAGCAGCTCATATACTTAAAGAATTTACTGATGTGTTCCCAGATGATCTTCCTGATCGCTTTCCCCTGATGCATGACATACAGCAAGCGATTGATCTCGTGCCTAGGGCAAAGCTACCGAATCGTTCGCAGTATCACTTGAATCCCACTGAACATACAGAACTAAGAAGGCATGTTGATGACCTGCTCTAGAAGGGATTCATTCGAGAGAGCCATAGCCCTTGCGCAGTTCGAACACTTCTGATTCCGTCGAAAGATGGATCGTAGAGGATATGCGTGGATAGTCACGCCATCAATAAAATCACAGTCAAATATCATTTTCCCATCCCTCGCCTATATTATATGCTTGATGTGATGGCTAGAGCCACAATCTTCTCAAAGATCGATCTTAAGGCCCTATTTGGTTGGGAGAAATTTTAGTTATGGCTAAAAGTTTTTTCAACTAAAAACTCAGTTTTTTTTAAAAAAAATAATATAATATTTTTCATCTCATTCTATACTAATTTTAATATTAAACAACCACTTTATTTCACATCTAACATAATTTTTAATATAACTAACTCACTTTATTTCACATCATACTCATTTTTCAAAGATCTTCACAAAACTTTCTTCAATCATCTTTTTTTTCAACCAAATAGTGCCTATGAGTAGCTATCATCAAATTTAAATGTCTCGAGGATGAATTGAAGATAATCTATAAGACAAAGAATGGTTTATACGAGTGGGTGGTAATGCCCTTTGAGTTATCCAACACTTCTAACACCTTCATGAGGCTGATGACTACGCCTTGCGACCATTTATTGGCGCCTTTGTTGTGGTCTATTCTAATGATATTTTAATATATAGTAGGACTAGGATAGATCATATTGTACACTTATCTCAAATCTGTTAAGCTCTCAGGAAAGATAGTCTTTATGTGAATTTAAAAAATGTGCATTTATAACAGATCGAATTATCTTCTTGAGCTTCATAGTATCATCTGAGGGTGTATCTGCTGATCTTGAAAAGATAATTGCTATAGTTGGTCAGTTTCTCAGAGCATTTATGAGGTACGCAGTTTTCATGGATTGACAATTTTCTATCCTAAATTTATCCGCAGGTTTAACGCCATTTTGGCCCTAATCATTGTTTGTATTAGGAAAGGGTCATTTGAGTGGATGAAGGTTGCTATTAAAGCCTTCGAAGAAGTAAAGACTAGAATGACTAAGGCTCCTGTTTTGAGACTTCTAGACTTTTCGAAGAGTTGGCATTGGTGGTGTACTATCCCAGAAAAATCACCTTGTTATCTTTACTGAGAAGCTGAACGAAGCTAAGCAAAAGTGCTAAACTTACAATAAAGAGTTAGAAATGTTGTAGTGCAGGCTTTGAGATACTGGCGACATTATCTCTTAACTTATGAATTCGTTCTATTCTCTGATTATGAGGCCCTGAGATACCTGAAGTCACAGAAGTTGAATTCAAGGCATGCAAAATGGGTCAAACTTTGCAAGAATATACTTTTGTACTTAAATATAAAGCAGGAGTTGAAAATAAAGTCACAGACGCTTTGAGTCATTGAGTCTCACTTCTATCTGCTATGAGTGTCAAGATCGTGGGATTCGATAAGCTCATTGAATCTTATAAGAATTGTGACGTCCCGGCTGTCGGCACCCGAGCCACCATGATACACCGGCCCGAGCCACCAGCAACCGAGGCGTCGGAACTAGAACTAGACCAACAATAATTAATCTCCACATATCCTTGCATCATCCATTACCTTGCAGCAACCTGCGGTACCTCACACCATATCCCGTGATCTTTCTTATGCAGTACCTGCCACCAAAAATGGCAGGAGTTTGTTAATACAAACTCAATAGGTAAAACAGTATCCAACATAAGATGAATACAAATATCATCATCGCATGAACAATAATTAAACATATAATATATTATGCAACATACCTACATTCAAAGTATCATCATAATCTCTACATCAGTATTCTCACAAAAATACATAAATCCATACATTACTCTGTTTAGTGATGTGAACTTATCATTTTCATATTCTTTTACCTAGAAGCCTGATAAAAGTTCCTACAGCTTATTATCCTAGAAGCCTTGACAGGAGCTACACTTTACATCGGTGATTCTACATCAGGACATCACCCAGCTACACTCCCCACCCTCATCGCAATAACACATATAAGAAACTTTCCGCCCTCATCGGTTCTTGGTATACAAAAATTCATCAATACCATATCACCTCACAGACCAACAAATCACATACATTTTCTTGTGTAAATAAGAAAATACACGGCATCATAACTTAATTTCATAAACATAATAAGCTAAGATCAACTTAGGGAAAGAATTACCTACCTATTTATCGTTAAACAAAGCTTGGAAATTTCTCACTAGCTTTCCTCTTCTTCCTTTTCCTTTTTCCTTTTCTTTTCTTTCTTCTTCTCCTCCTTCTTCCTCTGCTGGAGGCTGCGGCTGCTGCTGCTGCTGTTGCTGCTTCTGCTGCTGCCGCTGCTTCTGCTGGGCTCAGCGGAACGGGCAGAAGTGAACGGAGAAGCGCGGCGTAAAGAAAAACCGAAAGAAAGGGAGAGAGAGAAGGACGGGCAGCCACGCGTGTGTCACGCGACACGCGGACAAAGCAAAGAAAGGGAGTTCTACAGCTATCCTTATCTTCATAGCACAATTGCATTTTGGTCCCTCTAGTTCTCTTCTTTCATAAATAGGTTCAAAATCATTCTTTTTAAATTCAAATCAAATCTAATTTTTTTAATTCTCTAATCAATTTTGGGATGTTACAATCTCCCCACCTTTAAAAATTTTATCCTCGAAATTTGCAACCACTGATTTTCATGACAGAATCTCCATTTATTCATGTTCATCCTTAGTCAAGGGATAACTCAAAGGCAGGTAGAAAAACTAATAATAAACAAAAATACATCATATTTTTCATCACATACAGCCATAAATTAATTGTTGATGTCACATTTGCATGCAATAATGATAATACGCTGCAAATCCTTTTTATTCTTTTCACTTTTATGTTTTGGGCCCCGGTTTCTTGGTTTATATCACAACTGCCTCTTTTCCATCATCTCATATACATAGGATTCTTGGCAACTCCTAAAATATCTAGAGGAGTGTCATATAACATACAACCATCAGTTGTTACACATCTTGGTAACCATCCCCAATATTTTCGCAGGTTACCAAAGTATATCTCATCTGGCATTGGCATGGCTCGAGCATAGGCAGGGACATAAACACATCAAGAAATTCTTTTTAATTCATTGTCGATCTTTAAAATATCTTTATAGTCACATCTAGTTGTTCCAAGTCCACAGATCATATTCTGCCTTTAAACTTGGTAAACAATTCAAATATGCTTAAAATACACATCATCATGCTCTTGATATTTATATACAGTTATCTAGCATTAAAATCAATATTTCATTCCACGAGGAAGTAATCATGTAGCTTAATCAGAAATCATGCATACAACGAAATATTCTGAGCATTAATCAAAATATTGACTAACAAAAACATCATCTGTATCACAGATTACCAAAAATATCACATCTTACATCTTAATGATCACTTTACCGCTTCTCAGACATTCCCTTGCTTTACTTACAAGTAGATTTGATGCTACAATTTCAGAGTCTTCTACTAATTTAGCAAACTCTATATACTGCTATACTTTTAAGACATCCTGCATTGATGCAGGTAACCCTTCAATATACATCCGACATTTCTCATGTTCTGTTAGCTCTTCTTTCCCTTCTTGGCAATTCTTTCTTCGAATTTCTTTTTATATCTCTCCATCAACATCAAATCTGTATCTGTCATCTTGAGATTTCTTTTGTTCCTACTGTATCAATCACATAAATTATCAGTAAAATATTCATATTCAATCTCCATAAAATATTTTATCACTTTCAACTTCCAATCAAAATTTTCTTTTACTCAATACTCAACTAGTTCAGATTCTATACACAGTGATTTGTGAGTGTACCCACTATATCTACCCACATCTCCGTATAGGTTCGCAACTGCTCTGATACCATCTGTGACGTCCCGGCTAACGGCACCCGAGCCACCACAATACACCGGCCCGAGCCACCAGCAACTGAGGCGTCGGAACTAGAACTAGACCAACAACAATTAATCTCCACATATCCTTGCATCATTCATTACCTTGCAGCAACCTGTGGTACCTCACACCATGTCCCGTGATCTTTCTTATGCAGTACCTGCTACCAAAAATAGCAGGAGTTTGTTAATACAAACTCAATAGGTAAAACAGTATTCAACATAAGATGAATACAAATATCATCATTGCATGAACAATAATTTAACATATAATATATTATGCAACATACCTACATTCAAAGTATCATCGTAATCCCCACATCAGTATTCTCACAAAATCATAAACTCATACATTACTCTGTTTAGTGATGTGGACTTATCATTTTTATATTCTTTTACCTAGAAGCCTGATAAAAGTTCCTACAGCTTATTATCCAAGAAGCCTTGATAGGAGCTACATTTTACATTGGTGATTCCACATCAGGACATCACCCAGCTACACTCCCCGCTCTCATCGCAATAACACATATAGGAAACTTTTCGCCCTCATCGGTTCTTGGTATAAAAAAATTCATCAACACCACATCACCTCACAGACCAACAAATCACATGCATTTCCTTCTGTAAATAAGAAAATACACGACATTATAACTTAATTTCATAAACATAATAAGCCAACGTCAACTTATGGAAAGAATTACCTACCGATTTATCGTTAAACACAGCTTGGAAATTCCTCACTAGCTTTCCTCTTCTTCCTTTTCCTTTTTCCTTTTCTTTTCTTTCTTCTTCTCCTCCTCCTTCTTCCTCTGCTGGAGGCTGCAGCCGCTGCTGCTGTTGTTGCTGCTTCTGCTGCTACCACTGCTTCTGCTGGGCTCGGCGGAACGGGCAGAAGTGAACGGAGGGGCGCGGCGTAAGGAAAAACCGAAAGAAAGGGAGAGAGAGAAGGACGGGCAGCCACGCGTGTGTCACGCGACACGCGGACAAAGCAAAGAAAGGGAGTTCTACAGCTATCCTTATCTCCATAGCACAATTGCATTTTGGTCCCTCTAGTTCTCTTCTCTCATAAATTGGTCCAAAATCATTCTTTTTGAATCCAAGTCAAATCTATTTTTTTTAATCCTCTGATCAATTTTGGGATGTTACAAGAATTGTCCTAGCTTTGGAATTATCTACGTTGCTATAAAAGATGGTCAGTTTAAGGAGTTCATTAACTTAGATTATTCCTACCACGAACATCCGTTAGAGACTTTATCTTTTAGGAGTTACATATGGGTGGATTAGTTGGTCACTTTGGTCGAAATAAAACGATTGAGGCCGTAGAGAGCCAATTTTATTAGCCAAGCCTTTAGGCCCTGTTTAGCAATGGGCTAAAAATCATGGCTAAAATTACCTATGGCCAAAATCTTAAATTTATTTTAAAAAACTTAAAAAATTATTTTATCTCATCTCACACAAATTCCAACATTAAACAATCACTTTATTTCACATCCAACATAATTCTCAATAAATCAATCAACTTTATTTCACATCATACATAATTTTTAATATAACCAACTTATTTTAGTTCACATCATACACATTTTTCAAAAATGACTAAAAATTTCAACCAAATCTTCTTTTTTTTCTTATTACCAAACAGAGCCTTAGAGAGAGGTCACGCGCATAGTTGGTCAATGTGGAATCTGTGCTATTGCGAAACAACAAAAGTAGAACACTGGACTCTATACACCTTTGCGTATGCCTGATCGCCCTTGGCAAGATCTTAGTATAGATTTTGTTCAACAATTATCTAAGACTTTTAACAAGTACGATTCCATCTATGTCATGATTAATCAATTTTCTAAAATAGCACATTTCCTTCCTTATTCTAAATTTTCAGATGCCTGTAGAATCGCTCGTTTGTTTTTCGTTGAGATAGTCAGGCTACATGGGTTGCCAAAGTCAATGATGTTTGATCAAGTTCACTGATTATTTCTAGAAAACTCTGTCGCAGCTCCTCGGTACGAAACTTAAATTTTTTACAGCCTTTTATCTTCAAACAGATTGACAAATGGAACTAGTTAATAAGAGCTTAGGAAATCTGCTCATTGTTTGGTGAGAGAAAATGGATGAAATTGAAACTTTATCTTACCTCGTGCTAAATTTGCATACAATAATTTTGTCAATAGGTTTGTAGGTATAAGTTCATTTGAAATTGTGTATGATTACAAGCTTAGGATTTCTGTAGATCTCATTCTATTACCTGTGCATGCTAAGATATCTGAGTCTGTTGTATCATTTGCACACCATGTTAGGGAACTATATAAAGAAATCAGCAAAAGAATAAATGCCACAAACAGATGCAGAAATTTTCAAAAAGAAATTATGTGATGATTCAGGCCGAGAAGTTTCCATTTGAAACTAATAAGAAATTACAAACTCGTGGAGCTGATCCTTTTCAAATTTTGCAAAAACTTGATTCAAATGCGTATGTTATTGATTTGCCACCAAAATATGGTATTGGTTTAACCTTTAATATCTCAAACTTGGTAGCATACAAGAAGCCAACAGTAATATCTAATGATCTGTTTGAGTTTTTATTACCCATTGAGAGTGAACCCTTACCAAAGTGTCCATCGGCCAAATCCAATAAAGGAAATTCCTGATGAGCAGATAATTTTCATAAGAAATCAGGGATTTTAGCATTATTTGGTTCGTTGGAAGAGTTTACCTCCGTCTGATGATCCATGGATTACTAAATATGAGATTTGTTAGAGAAATATCATAACAAAGAGGACTCCTACTCGACAAGGTTGAGTCTTTACTACTCGAGGACAGTTGGTGTGGACACTATATACGATCGACCGTCTATTCATTTCTAACAGAGTTTTATCACCGACGACCGAGATGTAACCATATTGCTTTGATCTGAATCGATCGATGGTTAGGACAGATTTAGCAAGATGCTGCAGATTGCTAATTTGGTGAATTGAAAATCTCTCATTCATTTTAATTAATGAGAGATTTCATTTTGGGCTAATTTTATTTCCTTTTTTTATTCTATATTAGTTATTTCTATTTTTTTAATTATTATTTTAAGTATCTTTTTAGTATTTGTTCGTTTGTGTGAAAAATTACTGTATTATGTATTTTTTTTTATTGAGTCAGTTTGTTTAGAGATATATATAAACGCCTCCCTATTGTCCTTATTTTCTTAATGCTGAATGAACCTCGTTTGCCTTTTTCTTTGGGAATAATTGATTCTAGAATGAATTGATATACCAGATAGAGAAGGACTTGGACTTGGGTGGGAATCCTAAACCTCAACTGCTCAAGTTTGTCCCCTTCCGAATTCGATTCTATTTCCCCTTTCAGCATTCACTTTGTTCCACTTCTCAATTTCTCTGCCATCCCCGTCTACAATCCATTGTCCATGTATTTTCACAACTGTATCACCTTTGTACTCACGTGAGACGTCATACTGTAGCACGCGATCCCATTGATAGTGCCCATCCTCGTCATGCTCGTAGAGTTGCTCTTCTACAACACATAAGTTTGTTAGTACCGCTCGTCTCCAATTAGCCCGCGCCCGCGCCGATGTCAAACTGAGTTGTAGAGCTCTTGCTGCCTTCCCGGGTTGCACGAAATTGAGTAGCGCCTAGTATCCGTGCCGATCACACTTCATGTTGTCATCCACGCTGCTTGCTCTCCTGTCAGCGCCGCCAACTAAGCAACGTGACGCACAACCCGCACGACGCAACATGGTGTTGATCGCGCCTCGTGCTACTGTCGATCTAGCCTCACCACGTGAACTCATTGCGCCCAAGCTGTGATCTGCCTACCTCAACCCTCGTGCTACTTGGAAGACTGACCTGTTGAGCCTTAATCCTCTAAAAATTACACACCAGTTTCTGAATTTTTTGGCTCATGTACAAGTTTCAGCAAACCTCTAATCTGGTTAAATCGAACACTCTAGATCTTTCTGCTAGCTTGAGATTTGCTCAAATTTGTTCTGCCTGTGCGATCTGTCATTATTGAGCTCTGATTTAATTATTGTTAGTTAAATATTATTAGAACCTATATGCCTAATTTGTTTTTAATTTATTGAAATTCAAATTGAGCCCTAATTCAAGTTGGTAATTTTTCAATGACCTTCAATCCAATTTATTTAAAAGTTTGAAAGAATCAGTTTTGCAAGTTTAGTTAATTTCTTAGCTGTCACAAAATTAAATCCTAAAATCTCCGCATTAGTTTGTGACTGTTCTGCTATATAAAACTTGCTGATCTCTGAAATTACATCATCATTCATCGATCCCGCATCATAATGACAATCATATTGTCCTTTCCTTTATTTCATTAATGCAGGTCGACTTATAGGGCAACAAAATTTTTTTTTTTCTGATAACCATGGCAATAGAATTATTTTGTCTCACAAAAGGATAAATTCGCAAATTAGGTTACCTAGAGGCTTGTGGCCTATTAAAACACTGATAATCCTGAGCTATCTGATAAGTCTCTTTATGAATATCAACCCAGTGTAGATACAGCTCATGTTATATTTCCTTTCTTAAACCATCACATAATCTAGATAAAACTATATTAGAATTCTTATTTGATTCATATCATATGAGGTATTTATCAAATTTGGCAGTATATTTCAAGATCTTTGAGTCTTGGGATAACTATTGTCCTTGCTCGGAAAGACAATCAAAATATGTAGCAAGAACATACTTTTTCCTTCGACCTTGTTTGGTTCAAATATTATTTTCAATCTAACATAAATTATAATCTTAAAAATTAACTTTATTTTACAACTAACACTAATACGAATATTAGAATTAATTTTATTTTACATTTTCACTCATCTCAATATTAAAATAAATTTCTATCTCATTAAACCTAAAGAATAAATTATTTTTTCTCTTTTGTCTAAAAATCATCCAACTAAACAAGGCCTTAGGGTCACCTTGATTTCAACCTAAGATGCAGGAGGAGGTATATCCTGATGGTGGCAGTGGCCCTCTACATTATTGATATGGAACTTAGCTTGCATAGAAGGTTTCATTTTCAAGAATGTAATCTTCCGCAAATCATTCATGGCATACCACTCAAAATAATGGTTCGTACCGTCGTCTCAGTCTTGGTTCACCTTTGCATCTAGTTGTCCATCAAAACTAGTGCCTCTAATTTTATACTGCAGAATATGCTCTCATCGTAATCTCTAAGATCTCAATTGCATAATGGATGTGCACTATGATGATAGGGAGGTCTCCTATTATCTTCATTAAGCCTATGTTAGTCAAGTTCAACGTCTAAGGCTAAAGAATGTCTCTCCTCTAAACATATGACTCTCTCAGTCAAGCTATGAAGCTTGGCTATCTGATTAATCAGTTTGTCTCTCAACTCGAAATCTATACTTGATGATGGAGAGAAACTAAATAAGGTATATTCTAAATCACATCTAGTGGGCATGTAAATATGTCGATGCAAAATATGAAAAAAATAAATCCTATTAAACTTATATGCAATGCCAAAAGAAAATAAACACCTTATCTGCTGCAGGGCACACGTAATTTGAGATCAGTAAGCCAGACTTTGACCAATTTTCATAGAAGATAACAAGAATCCACAGGTAGATAATCAAGAAATAGTAAGCTTGTAAATAATCTATTTTTTAAACTTCTAATTTAAAATTAAAACAAAGATAAATTAGGATTTTGTCTAGTAGATTAAAGCAACTCAACTTCTAAATGTTGAAAACTCGGCGTCAATGAGTAATTTCACAAAACTTTCCACAGGTATATTCACTCAATGTAACGTAAAGGTGCACGTGTGAGCAATCAAATAATTCCAGATAAACAGATAATTTTTTACTCAAATACAAAAATATTTTGTAATAATTAAAATTCAGTAGAGAAAATTTACCTTCACCTGAGAACCAAAGGAAACAAAAAAAAAACAAGATATGAAAATGCAAATGTGCTGGAGCATAGTGCGTAAACGCTGTATATAAAGGGCATAGCGTGCACAATGAAGCCCCACATTGTCGTGCGAGCATGAAGTAGGACAGGGACACAGAATACATTTGACGTGGTGGAGTTAGTGCATTGTGAGTGCAGAGGTTGAGTCGGTGGTTTGTTTGCGAGTGTGTGCATGTTGTATGAGGGCTCATACTGGATTGGAGCCTTGTTCGTCTTAGGGTATATTCACTCAATATAACGTAAAGATGCATGTGTGAGCAATCAAATAATTCCAGATAAACGGATAATTTTTTACTCAAATACAAAAATATTTTGCAGTAATTTAAATTTAGTAGAGAAAATTTACCTTCACCTAAGAACCAAAGTAAACAAATAAAAAACAAGATGTGAAAATGCAAATGTGCTAGAGCATAGTGTGTAAACGTTGTATATAAAGTGCATAACGTGCACAGTGAAGCCCCACATAAGGACGCAGAATACATGGGAGAATAGGCTCTAACACTTGGTTCGAATAAAGCACCAGGTTTGGGATTCACAAATCCTAGCCTTTAGTGAGTTTAGACCTTTAGCCTCATTCGAAAGGATGAAGACCAGACACCAGGAGCTGTGATTGATGAATTTTAAAGACCACCCTTAATTTTCATATTTCCCAAAGGTGGGCTAATATGTGGGAAGGATAGCTGGGGAGCTGGTGTTGACATGCTTCTTGTATGGGGTGTCGAAAAATTCAACAGGGTCTTTCATTGTTGTTCCCTTTTTCATGATCTTCACTCTATGACTTTAAAGTTCAGAAGTGATTCATGGGAAATTTCTTATCGATTTAAGACAATGCTAACGTTGTCTTAACCAGAGGACAACGTCGTCTCATCGTTTTAAAATTTACATTATTTTGATTACTGGGCGAAGTTCATAAATTCGGGTTTTCATCTCTTTGCTTATGGAAATCTCTGTCAGCCTCAGCGCTTCCAAGGGTTCCAAGATATATCTCTGCGTCAGCCTTAGAGAATGCCACAGCCAGAATAAGTTTTAGAATTTCGTAGAGGAGAAGTTTAGAACTCGGAGGTGGAAGAAGTGTCTCACCAGTCTTAGGCTTCTTTTGTTGTTCTCCACTCTACAGCTTAATGCCCAGAATTTCAATCTTTTTATCAGTGGGCTAGGGGGATATTTATAGGTGGTACTGGTGGCTGTTCTATTTTCTTTCGATTGGGATCAGTGTTGGTTCCGTTAAAATCATGCTTTTTCAAAAATTATCTTCAATAAGAGGATCTTCATTTCGCAAAGGCTTCTATCTTGACCGGTTTGGACCTTCGAAGGTGCCTGGTCCGTCAAAGGTGCTAGGTTTATGCTCTTCTTTAAAACTTCATTTCTTAGATGCCCCTAGTTTATTTAAGCCAGCTCTTCGAAAGTTTGTTCTCTTGAAGTCAGTGGAAAATTCAAAAATGTCGAACTTTTAAAACGGTAATATGAAACATTACTTTTGCACATTTTGAAAACTTTTTAAAGGCAAACAGTAAAGCCAAGCTCTGATGCTAAAGTTGATGCAGGAAATTGATGTAAGATAATGCTCTAATACTGAAGTTGATGCAAAATGTCGGTGACTAAGGTTTGAAAGGTAGAAGAGAGGAGTAATAAAATTAAAAGTTTAGGGATTTTCAACTTAAGCATTTCCCCTTTCTTTTTGAGAATTAAAATTGATTCAATTCCATAAATTAAAAAAATAAATTAATTTTATTCACAATGCATCAAAATTTATACAACTTCAGATCTATAAATAGGAAAATTATTAACGTTACAATTCTTTTTTAGCAAAATGGGACAAAACAAAATCTAGTTTTAAAATTTAGTAAAATCTAATTTAAAATTGAGCAAATATCATCCAAGTCCTCGAAGTTTGAAGGTAATATCGAGTAGGCCCACAATTTCAAAAACCATGAGGTGCCTAAAGTTAACATTAATATTTCAATTAGGTTCTTTTTATAAATTTTAATAACTTTTTAAATAAAATTTATTTTAATATAAATTTTTAATTATAAAATGACAGAAAATCCATCCTCCTACCTTACCAGATCATGTACCAACCACAGCGGCTAGTGCAAGCCTAGTCATCACGCGTAGCCCTTGGGTGAGAGCACCCTCCATAGTCCTCGCCATTACAAGCGGCTTATGCACACACACGATCATGTAGTTCCATGAGTGAAAGCCACACAGGGCCTCACCATGCTCGACGGTAGCCTCAACAAAGCCTCTATGCATGGTGGCAACAACAACTGATGAACACACGATTGTGCGACAATGCAAGCATGGGCATGGCGACAACCATGGCAAGGCCTCCGCGCACGACAGCAATGGCACGATGACGATAGCTCCATCAGCGGCGGTGGGTGCAACGTTCATGAACCTGCTTGATATTACCCCTAAATCTTAAGGACCTAAATGATATTTTCTTTAAAATAAAATTTATAAATTTAAGCCAAGCTTATCTAATAAGTTAATACCCTCAAATTCAAGCTAATTGATTTATTTAATAAGCTCGACTAGTCATGACTAAATTCAATCAAACTAATAACCAACTCTTTTTTTTTTTTGATAATACAACTAATAATGACCAACTCAACTGACTAAATATTACTCAATTCAACCAATAGGAAGGTCTTTGATAATCTTAACTGTAACGGATTTCATAGTTTCCACGCCAGTTACAATGTTGATTTCTTTTTTTTATTGTCACTCTTCATGAATAATTGACATACATACATTTTCTTACTGATGCTTTACATATTTTACAGATCCTGCCATCCCTAACTTCTATTCAAGCATACTTTGATTTCTTTTCAAAGAGAAATGAGCAGGAATGTCAAGTTAAGCAAAATCCTTGTTTTATAAATCTTGTGATCAATAATCGCTTATTTTATTTTCTAATTTTGTTTCTCTGAAACATTCTAGGAACTAGAAGAAGCTGAAATTGAAATGAATCTCCTTCAGAAAGAGATGGCAATGCAACAAGTATTTGGAAGTTTAAGAGAGGCAACTAAGACTTGTAAATCTTCTGCAAATGTATTGTTTGATTTTTTTTCTTTGTGATCTGCTAGCATTGAAATTGCTTTAATTCTATTTTTGAAGATGATAAAAAGGATGATACCCGTCTTCAACAAATAAAGGATGATATTCACTCATTGTAAGTACCTGTTCTGTTGAAAGATCTGTACTGTATCTCATCTCTGGTAGTACCCAAGAATTATGTTGGAAGGTGCTAAAAGTCTCTTAGATTCTCAATGCTTTTGCGGTTGTTTCCAGAGATTAGAGGAGATTTGGACTTGTAAGTCATACTATGTGAACCAGGATTTGTCTGACGTAAGGAAATGCACTTATCTTATGCCATATTTGTGTTCAAGGTATACTTTGTTATGTAGGCCATAATGTACTTCTTGAACGAAACTTCTTATCTTAGTAGAAAGGTATTGTGATCTTACATTCAACCAACTGCAGGATGATTATGATATTTAGGATCTAGAGAGAGGTTTTAGTGAAACGTTTTGTAGATTGATTGGTATCTATTTGACAGTCATTCATGAGTTCTGTCCACCTATTTGGTAGACTTGATCTATCAATGTTTGGGTGAAATTGTTAGGGACAACTTTATGATGGATGTCTTAGATTGATTGCTCTATGTTCTCCTGGATGAATTGATGTAGATCATATATATTTGGTGTCAATTTATTTTATCAAGTCTATTCAATTTTTTTTACCGAGTCCTATTTACTTCATCAAGTTGGTTTGAGTTTCTTTATTCTCATATGTTCATGGTCTAGGTTTTAGGGTTTATAATTGAACCTTTTAATTAGACCATGATTAATGAAATTTGAGTTTGAGCAAGACTCTTATTCTATTGATGGATCGATAACTAGGTGAAAGGAAGGATTAGGGCTTTTTGTCCCTAAACCCTAGTCATCGCAAAATAAAAAATATCTCTTTGATTCTCTCTCCTTCCTCTCCTTCTTGCCGTCGAACCCATTCACCAGCTTTTCACCATCAAATCTGCTGGCCCTAGTGACTTTCTGATCATTAGTCCACGCATACCTCCTGCTCCTGTGAAGCCACTTTATTCCTCATGTCTTCTCTGCCCTTGGTCGTCTTCTACTATTATCATCAACCTACCTCCATCTCACATGACCATGCGACTGAAGTAGCAATGTGAAGTCATTCCTTGCCTTAATTTCTTAATATTAGTCATTTGGAGAATCACAGATTCACCAAGAACAACAGTCCTTTTGACCATGCCTAACATTATTTACGTGAAAGGCTCATAAGGCAGTGTCTCCATTCAATTGCAGATCTCTATGTTCTCTAAATTCTCCAATGCCCAATTAAGGTGTACTCTGATATTCAGAAATTATCATTGATAATTTGACTTTAATCGGATTATTTGTTTATATTTTAGTCTAACTGTGAGTCCCATATCTCATTAAATTGATTCCTGCTGGAAATTACTTTTGTGGATCCAATTAATTACCTATTTCCCTAGGTTTTAGATGATTGAAACAAATTGACTGATGTAATCTAACTTTAGGTAATTTTTTTATTTACTTCCAATCCAATTTAATTTATGTTTTATATCTGTTTAATTTGCAGAATTGAAATTTTGCAGTGATTACATGATTTTAAAAATAATTGCTCTTATTAGCAATACATTGTCGTTATGTTATTGATTTCTATGTACTATAAATGATCACACAATTCATATATTATCATCCTCCACTTGTCTGCCATTAAAAATGTATTGGAATTAATCCAAAAATTTGTATCGGTTCTGGAATTATTTGATGATATTTGGTGCTAAAACGTGATAATATTCTAGGGGTGTGCATGGGTCAGGTCGATTTGGTTCTGTACCTATTATGGGCCCAACTTGAGCCGAATCGATTTCACTATACGTGGAACCGGATCTGACCCATATACCCATTGGTCCGACCTAGACCCGAACCATTGGGTTTGGGTCAGGTCTGGGTCAGGTTTTTTTTGTAATTCACAACTCCCGTACACCCATCCCTCGACATGCTGCAATTATCGTTTGTGTTCTTATACTATATAGCAGCCATTCTTGTTTCTGGAGTTGGTGTGAGAAAACAATTTTAATGTACTATAATCAAAAAATAAAGATTACATATCCAAAAATATGAGAATGGCTCATGGAGTGGAATTATATATTTAGAGCTTTCATATAGCTTAATTACTTTTTCTTTGATAGTTATATAGTTTAATAAGTTAGTAACATTCAAATACAAGAAAGATAGACTATTTAGAACTTCAATTATTACAAAACTTAAAACCCATTAATATTTTGATTGATCTACTTAATCGAGAGACTAGAGATTGCAACTCTATGTTGTGCCAATGCACGCCAGTGTGTCCAAGATCAGGTTGGTTCGATTCACTCGGATCCATTTATTATACCCAAGAACCGACCCAAAATATCAGTTTTAGATTTATTAAGAACCAAAATCGACCCGAATCATTTTAGGCCTGACCCAAACTCATCGATTTGGGTCGAGTTCGAGTCGGTTCTTAGTTTTTTGGGTATTTTTACGCACCCCTATAATACTCTTTTCTACCTCTTCGTGATCTTTTCATTTGTTTTTCTTCTATCCCTCGCGCCTTTCATTAAGTTTTGGTAATTTTCGTTTACTGGAATCATGTTTAATGCGTTCATTCAAGGTGGAGAGATGCCCATCTTTGATTCCATTAAATGGTTGATAATGAGAGAAAAACTGAGAATTTCATCCTTTCTATGGTTAGGTGAAACAGAATTTATCATTTTGATGATTACTATTATAGATTTTACGCTATAAAGTACAAGTACGATACGACAATGCAGATACAATATGATACGAATACAGCAATACAACACTTAAAAAAATAAGATACGGATACATCAGGATACAACTTTTATATATGTGTGTATATAATGCATCATATTCTAATATCTAAAATGAAGTTCTATGGTAGATTAGAATAACGTATACATCTTGATATGAATTTCAAAAATATCTTTTGAACTTTCTCTAAATTAATAATATTTTTTTTAAATTTTCTTGAAACCACAAAAAATAATATTATGGGTAATCTAACTTTAAAAAATAAAAATATCATTCAATAACTATTGGATTTTAAAAAAAATCTCAAATTTGATATTTCCAACATGTCAATTCTCCAAGTGAAATAAGTGGTTAAATATATATTAGTAGATTTTGTTTTACTAATATATTAGCGAGAAGGATGAAGTGGCCTCAATCGAAGATAAGTACAGAGAGAGCCGACTTAGATGGTTTGAATATATATATCATAGGTCAAAAGAAACTCCAGTAAAGAAAGTTGAATTATTAGATCTTGCCCATATAAAAAGAAAAGGAAAGCCGAAAAGACATGACAAAAAACTATAAGAAATGATCTTACATATTTAGAGCAAAATAAAAATTTGTTATTTGATAGAATGCAATGAAAATAAAAGATTCATATAGTCGATCTCATCTAATTGGATAAAGACTTGGCTTGTTATTGTTGTTGTAGATTTTGTTCAGTTTCAATCTGAATTCGACCCAAATTAATTAGCTTGATATTAATAAAATATAATTAATCATAATATAGCTGTTGGACTTGAACCATATACAGTGATCTAATCAAAATAGATACATGCTCTTCTCTTTTCAAGTTTCTAGCTCAATAAATAAATAAAATAAAAAATGTTGGAAGTTCTTTCTTGTAATATGAGATTACGGTAAAAGAAAATGTGGTAGACACCTAATAAAAGCAAAAACAAAGTATCAAATGAAGTAAAAAAGCAGCGGCATCGCTAACATTTGTAAAACCACGAAAAAGGGCCAGTTAAAGCATATGATGCCTTCAACTGCTTATGAGTACTAAATCTTTTCTACTATTGAAATACTAATAGCGTATAGCTCTCTACAATCCCAACTGTGTGATCCTAGTATATTACTTTTCCAATTTTAACATTTTATTCTATGCATGAGTTGTATTTAATGTATAAGATATTTTTTTTATTTTTTATCATGTAGGACTGACCTATTGTTTTAATTTTTTTCTCTAATTAAATGTATCGTGAAGTATAAAATAAGTATTGGATTTATTAAATAAAAATAAAAATTGATATGCCACGTGGTGTATCGAATATGTATCAGTGGAATACCTGAAAGTATTAGCTAATTCTCTCAAGATAAATTGTAAATTGGATTGATTCATCTCCCCTTGCTTGAATACCCCTTTTTGTTTTTTTATTATATGCTTAACAACTTAATTTGAAATTTTTCTGCTCAATTTCATATTGAGATATAGCTGAACTATTATTAATTTCCATTGTACTTTTTTATTTCATTTGATGTTCTTAGAAACCACCACAATTGCATCCTGTAAATTGTAGTTTGAAAACTCTCTTGGTTTACTTTACAAAGTAACTCATGTTACATTGGAACATAGATTTGATTTAAGGTGGTATAATCTATGAAGTGGAACGCCATTTAGTTTTTGACCAATCTTAGGTTAATGGTATTCTCTAATTTGTGTTTCCGCAGAGCATGCATGCGTGTTTTTTGAAATTTCTGACGTATATACGTGAATCTTAAATCTCTTTATGCAACTATTTTGTGCAATATGGTTCCTTTTGTAGCCATTGGCATGATTTTGTTTGCAGATTTTGGAGGCCAAATATCATCTGTTCATTTGATATTGCACTGTTTAATTTCTAATTTTACAAGTATAATTTTCTACTTTTTATAGAGAGGTTGCACCGTTTAATTTCTAATTTTACAAGTTTAATTTTTTACTTTTTACAGAGAGCTTGCCAAACTTAAAGAAGAAGTAGCAGCCCGCAGACAGAAAAAGCTTACCATGAAACGTGCCCGACAGAAGCTTTTGGAAGAGGCAGCTTCACGAGAAATGGAGCTTTTACAGGAGCTTGATAGGTAGCCCCAAAAATATACTTACACCATGTCATATCAGTAGGGAGGAAAATAAATCACGAGAAAACAATACATCAAAATTAGCAGTGTTAAAAATCCTCTTATATGGAAGCAATAAGATAAAACCATCAAAAACAATTAGTTTAACAAAGTTTCCAAACTGTATTATAAATAGAGTAATAAGTTGTACATTAAACAACAGATCATAAGTTTTCAAGACTATTTATGTACAACATAATTCTATGGTTCATTAATTACAACATGGTTTTAACATCAAAAACATGATAAAACAAAAGGCATATAAAAGTTCGATGCTCTCATTTCTCGACCTTCTCTTGTGTGTTTGTTTTCAATAGTATCTACCAAAATAGACATCAATTCATTAAACCTAAGATTGAGAGGGCAGAAAGTACTATCTTGCTAATAAAATAGCATACAGACAATCATTGTCAGCTTTAAGCAACAACACTAATAATATTGATTGAGCATGAGAGATAACATCTCTGAACAATATAAATAGCAATCTATAATAAGTATGTCTTAATTACATATTTTCCATTTATTTTTAATTTGTTTTATACTTTGGCCTTGAGTTTTTTGATTATACCTCAAATGCCTCTTTTTCATCTACCTCTTGGTTGGTTGTCTTGCTTTTCCTAACTCTACCAATTAGCAATTGGTAGATTGCCTTACTTTTACCATAGCTCGAGCTAGATAGGACATAAATGATGCTTTAATTGTCTTTAATCTAGGTTAAGACTTTATTTTAGTTAATTGCTAATCTTTAAAACATTATTTTAGCTCTTATTAGTTGTTCTAAGATCACAAGCCATAATTTCATTTCATACCAATACTTTGCAGATATCTTAAAATAGCTATTTCTAGTTAGTACTTCTAATCTAGTATACAAGTTTAAGCTCATACCTACCTTTTATAGGTCATGTTGTATTTCTATTAATCCTTTTTTCTCCCAGGTTTTGCTCTCCTAGTTGTCCAAGTGAAGAATTAGGAAAGTTTCTCTTCTAGAGCTGAAATGGGTGAATTAATGGCTTGCTTTCTTCTTCTTGCTGTTTTCAGCTCCAAACAGCACCCCTCCTTTCTTCACTTTCAGAAGCCCAAACAAAAAAGGAACAGAGAAACAGGAGAGAACCGAAGTGGGAGAGGAAAAAAAGTGAGAGCTTTGCGATTTAACTTCAACCTACCCAATATTTACTAGTTTAGCCCTTACAAGGATCCATTTAGCTTCTAATCCATCCAGCCCAACTACAGCTCTTTAGTCCCTTAATTAGGATTAGTTAGGCTAAGCTTGCTTAATTAGGGTTAAGCATAATTAATTAGGGTAACCAACCTTTAATCCAATCTCCACTTTCACATTGAGCTGCTTTGATTTTTAAGTTGAATAAATTCAGCTTTCCACTGTAAGTGAGAAATTTAGCAATTCGACATGCTTATTAATTAACCAAATTGATGTCCTAAAAACAGCAATTAAGTAAAATAATGTACTTTCATATCAATTTTAATAAAGTGATGTGCTTTTGTAAGAATGAATGAAACCCGGATTTCATAATTCTCCCCACCTTGAAAGAATTTATTCTCGAAATTAAATAAAGAGCTTGGGTAAAACTTCATCATTTCATTTTCATATTCCCAAGTTGCTTCAATATTTCTCTTGTTACCTTCAATATTTCTCTTTGCATTTTTTTGCAGGGAAAGAACTAATGACATGGTACAAGAGATAGAGAAACAACGACAATTGGAAATTGAGCGTGCTAAAACTAGGGAGCTTCAGTTATGTCTTGATATGGAAAGGGAAAGGCAAACTCAGGTAGCATTTTTTTAAAATTAATCTATGCAAGTTGTATCGAAGGATTGGAAAAGATCAGTTAGTCTCTCAGTAGTGTTGCAAATTATGCATAATTGTAGCCCTCATCCTCAGTGATGGCTTTGCTCACAACTGCTTGTAGCATTCCTGTACAGATCTTCGAAGCCTTATGTGTACTTGTTCGATGTTTATTTTTTCAACTACGTGAAAATAAAATCCTGCAGCATGACTGAATAGGCCTCTATTATTGAAAGCATATCCTAATGCCTTGAGCGTGAAAACTATCTGATACGGTCAATCTTAGGTCTTGAATTACAATGAATGTTTTAGCATATAAACTGGATATGCTGCCATGGGTGACTCTTTGTTAAAAGGTATATCATCGTTAGAAGGATGGAAAATTTATTACTATGATAGTTGGAGCTGCTTGCGTTTATCAATTGTCAGATGTCATATGCGTTATCAACTAAGGTTTCTTCTCTGTAGAGAGAACTTCAACGTGAATTGGAGCTAGTTGAATCTGGGATGCGGTCTTCTCGTCGGGAATTCTCTTCTAATGCTAATAGGTGAGATCTTTCACACTTTGGTTATATTTATTGCTCATCTGGGATGCGGTCTTCTTGCCTAGATTGATGGAACTGTCTTTATATGGAAAAGTTTTTACCTCAACTGAGATTTCTTGATATATTGCATTCTGTAGAAAAATCATGCCATTGCCATCTTACTTTCTCTCCCATTCATCACTATTGTTTTGCAGTAGACTCAGGGAAAAGTACCGTGAACGTGACAATGGTAAGTCAGGAGTTGATGGAGGAGGATTAAGGCCTAGTAGTCGAGATCTTGAGAGTGGGAATACAACACAAGCAACAAGCTCTGCCTCCAATGCTTCCTTAACCCCAGCTTTAGTGCTTGCAGGATCCAGATCTTTTTCAGGTCAACCTACAACTATATTGCAGTCGAGGGAGAAGTTGATAGAGCGCAACACCTGTTATGAAGACAATATCGAGGGGAGTAGAGATTCTGGTGATGCTAGTAGCATGGGTGACCCAGAGTTGTCTTCTGCCTTTGATGGGTTAGCTGGTGGTGGGTTTGGTTCTGTAATGAGGAGGGGCTGCAAGTCAAGGCAGGTTATGGAAAGGAGAGAGAGGGAAGGGAGGCGTGAAGGGAAGTGGGAGAGGAAGCAGCATTCTTGAGATGTAATGATGTTGCACTGTGAATAACTGTCTTCCAGTTGGTTTTCTGGAGTTTGATATTCTGTTGTTAGCTAGCATTCATGAAAACCTCTGTAAGCAGGCTGCAATACAGCTCTCTTTTAATTAATTGTTTGTTGACTGTGCTGCCATTATGCGTCGACTACAATCTTATTGATATGTTCAGGAATCTTTGGCAAGTCATCAGACAATGGCAGCTTAGGCAGATTTTGGTTGGCTTAAAATAGGCCAGGTGTCAGCACTTGGGGGAGAATCGTTGTTCTTTCTGGAGCTTAACTGTAAGTCCAACACAGATACTGAGTTGAATGTGGCCACATTCATGTTGCATAATGCAGAACGAAAGTGTTGGTGTGACTTGTAGCTGCTTGATCTAAATCAAACAAAGCAGTCTTTTGGTGAGTCTCTGCTATCTGTTTTATGCAAATAATGGTCCCTTGTAATGTTATTATTATTATTTTTTGAGTAATGTTATTATCCTGTACTTATAATCATGTGTCAGACCATTTCGCTGTACTGTGGCATTTTAGAGAAGGTTTTTTTCTTTTTTGATAAAGAGGAGGTTTTCGTTTGACTTGTTGTTCTTCCCATTGCGTGTGCGTCTTGTAAGTTGAATCAGCTTTCCCTTTATTTTCCATAGTATGATAACTGAACCAAATTGCTTGACCTGATTGGTTTGACTATGAACTGGTATTTCATTCAGTCCAATTTGATGCCAAATCTATCAACAATTAGTAAATGGGCTTGAGCCCTCTTATAAGGTTCAAAATTTACATAATAAAGTAACCAAGATTAAGGATTATTGGTTATTTAAATATTTTCTATTTGTGAGGATTGGAGCTTGGTTGATGCAAGCAAGAATTTGCAAAGAATTAGTGTGGACGATGTTTGGCCGAACCCTAGTGGCCGAGGCTTGGGACCTACGAGAATAATAATATTTAAATAAGAAGTTAGTGTCACCTGGAAGCCACGTGTACGGCTGTGATGTAGCGTTGGAACCACTTGTTAACATCAGCCCCCTGTATTGTTAGAGTGCAAATATTAATGTGGGTTTTGGAATGCGAACTGTCGCGATAGTAGATGCGGTACCCAAGGCCTGTCAGGATAAAGCCAGAGCGACGCCTTGGCGATTCGCCTTGTCCTCCACCAACTTCTGAAAACTTGCAAGGAAAGGAGTAGATCGTCAAGGAGATGGCGGAGAGCCAAAAAAGGGCGATTCTAATCCGCTGAAGAAGAATAGGGCCAATAGTCCTCTGGTAGATGCGCCTCTTCCTAAAAAGAAAAGGGCCTCGGAGTCGTCAGACGGGTCGCTGAAACCGGCGGCCGCCAAGTCCGTCGCGGTGCCTCCAGAAGAAGAAGCGAGAGCTCCGGTTGTGGACCTAGAGGTGGGGCTCCGTCGGCTAAGGTTGCTAGGGTCCTGGCGCGAACGTTGGAGTCTGCACAGGGTTCTGCAGCTGAGGAGGCGGCGGAGGTGGTGAATGTGGTGGGGACACAGATCAACAACGAATTGAATGGCTAGGATGACGTCATGTGCTGAATCAAAATTCAAATTCAAATTAATTAGAGCTATTAGAGATTTTCATATTAGCTTTATTTTAATTTGATATTATTTGATCTGATTCAGAGCATATCTGGAAGATTTGAAGACTCACCACATTCGGAGCTGATTTTATTTTATTCTAATAGAATTAGTTTCATATTTGCTTTTATTTATTTGGTATTTTATTTCCTGTATTTAATATTGTATTTTCAAATTTCTAAATGAGATTTATATATAAAAAGAGGTTGCCTTGCATTGTAAAATAGATAGCATTTGATGAATGAAATTATGTTTGAGTTTTGTCAGAGCTTAGATTTGGGTTAAGGGGTCGATATTCCGGTGAAGGAAAGGGTAGGGTTAGCCTTTGGTGACAATCCTCAAATTGGCCTAGTTATCCACTTTTCAAAAATAAAAAAATAAAAAAACTTTGCGCACTCACCTGCCTCCGAAGTTCGCTCCGCTCGCAGCGCCGTGCAGTTCCGCTA